>LDPL01000020.1:517810-691889 GCA_001305505.1 Neonectria ditissima | reverse complement strand
GCTATTCTTACTAATAGACTATTTAGCCCCTTACTTCTTTATAGGCTTCTTTACTATAGTCTTATAGTAAATTATCTATAACTTCTCCTAATAAAAGGAATCTACTTCTTAAGTGTTTTATATAGCTATAGCTAAGGAAATCTCTATTCCTAGCTTATTAGCTCTCTTAAGGTAAAGGTCTACTAACCTTACTATAAGACTACCCCTAGGGCTCTATAAGATTACTACTATATATACTAATATAAAACTATAGGTAGATTTACCTTCTCTAAGAGGATTATCTACCTAAGTAACTAATAATCTATAGTTAGGGTTTACTTTAGGAGCTATTATACTATTACTATACTACTCTCTAGTATTAAAAGTAAAACTTATATTTAGTATTTTATAGTTAGAGTTTACTTTAGGAGCTATCTTATTACTATTCTCTTATCTTTTAGCTTTAAATCTACTAAGAAATAGTAGTAAAGTAGCTATCTAAGCCCTATCTACTACTTTCTTATTAAAGTAGTTAGGTTACCTTAATAGACTATCTACTAGGTTCTTTGCTCTAGGCTAATAGATAATCTTAAAGTTAAAGGGGTAAAGGTTATTAAGTATAGTAACTTACTTAGATAATAGCTTTAGCTTTATTATAAGGTATTAATAATTTAAATAGTCTATTAGAACCTTAATCTAGGTATCTATAAAGGCTAAATAGTACCTCTAAGTGTAAAAAACCTCCTTAATAGCTAGAAGCTTAGAATTAGGGGTTGAATATTATAATTCTACTCCTATTAGCTTATATAATATATATATAATAGGGTGCTAATAGCCTTACTATAGCTATAATAGGACTATATTAATAGTATATCCTAATGTATCTATCTTAATCCTTAAAGGTATACTAGGGTTAAAGTGAATAAGGATAAGTTCCTCTAAGAATACCTATTTTAACTACTTAAATATATTAGACTTATAGTAGTCCTATTAGCTTATATAATATATATACAATAGGGTGCTAGTAGCCTTACTATAGCTATAATAGGACTATACTAATAGTATATCCTAATGTATCTATCTTAATCCTTAAAGGTATACTAGGGTCGAAATAGGTAAGGATAGGCTCTTCTAAGAATACCTATTTTAACTGCTTAAACGTATTAGACTTATAGTAATCTAGCTAGAAGGTTCTTTTATTATTACTATATAGTAGGTCTATAAGAGAGGCTATAATTTTACTATAATTCTTAATAAAGTATTAGTAAAATCCTATAAATCCTAGGAAAATCTAGATATCCTTTATATAGTAAGGTAGTAGCTACTTTGTAATATACTTAACGTATTCTAGCTCTATATAGATTCCTTTAGTACTTACAATAAACCCTAGGAAGCTTATATATTAGAGGTTAAATTCGTATTTCTTAGGATTAGTATATAGGCTAGTAGCTTATAGCTAGATAAGGATATTATAGATATACTATAAGTACTTACTAGGATTACTACTATATATTAGGATATTATCTAGATAGATAATATAGATAATATCTATTAGCTCTATAAGAATATTATTAATATATTCTTAGAATATTACTAGGGTATTAACTAGTCTAAAGGGTATAACTAAGTATTTAAAGTAACTATAGTAGTAATAGAAAGCTATCTTCTATTTATCTCCCTTATAGATATATAGTTAGTAGTATATATCCTTTAAGTCTAGCTTTATAAAGATCTATACCTTACTAAGCTAATCTAAGATCTTATAGATTAGAGGTAAAAGAGCCTTATCCTTCCTAGTAATCTTATTAAGACTATAATAGTTAATATAAAGGTATAGCTTACCTTCTTTCTTAGGGATAAATAGGATTAGGGCCCTAGCTGAGCTAATAGACTATCTAATCTAACCTTTCGCTAATATATCAGCAAGGTAAGCCCAGAGGACTTCCAGCTCTTTTATAGTAAGACTATAGATAGGTCCCTATAGTAGTATTTTACCTTTCTCTATATTAATAGTATATATTTATCCTTTAAGTATTAGGGGATCTACTTTCTCTATCTTAAAGATATCTTTAAATTCTAGGTAGAGTTTAAGGTAATTAGTTACTAGCTTCTTATTACTAGGTTACTATAACTCTTTAATAGTTCCTTTTAGTATTATAGGGGCAAGTATATCTAATAGGTTACTAGTAATTATAAGGATAATAATATATTCTTTAGTAGCCTTATATATTCCTTTCTTCTTTATAATAACCTTAATATTACTTTATAGTATACTATACCTCTAAGTCTTTATTTTCTACTTAAGGACTTAGGGTTCTATATTATAAAACTAAGGGTCTCTAAAGATTACTCTATACTAGTAGATTATAGTAATATAAAAGTAAACCTTATATATCCTTATCTTCTTTATATTATTATAGACTATTATAAGTTATTAAAAGGTTTCTTAGTTCTTAAGGACTTCTTAGTTAACTCCTTTAATCTAGACCTTACTAGGTTTAATAAGCTTCTATTTAGTAGTAGTTAAGTAGTAAAGGTAAAGGAAGTTTACTTTAGCCCCTATATCTACTAAGGTATTTCCCTTTAGTCTTTTCTACTAGCCCTCTATATATATCTAGGTTCTAATAGTCTAATATATTAGTAGGGATAAGGTCTAGTTAGACTCTTATTAGGTTCTAAGGCTTATAAATCAGATGTTATTAGGAGCTATTATAGGTATAATAGGGTTATAGCTAGCTAGATGCTAATTTATAGTATAATAGTTACTCTTATATATCTTATAATTAAGCTTAAAGTACTTTATTAAGATATATCCTTCTTCTCTGTACTTATAGTATATAATAATACCTCTATAGGGCTAGTAAGGTACCTATATAGCTACTAGGGTATTAGTAGGGTTAGTATTTAGGGTAGTACTTAAAGTAAATAATAAGTATATATTACTATAGCTAGGGTTAGGTCTTCTAAGGATAGTCTCTACTTAGGTAACTAAGCTAATAAACTTCTACTAAGTCAAAGGGATCTTATAGCTAACTACCTAGGTTTATAGTATAAGTATAAGTTAATAAATTACTAAGTAGACTTAATAGGAATTAGGTAACTAGTCTAGGAGCTTAGCTTCTAGGGCTTTATAGTAGTTAAGGAAGTTCCTAATAGTCTAATCTAACTTTATATAGTAGTATACTAGCTTTATAGTCGTTTTAAGGTATTAAGTAGAGTTATTATTAATAGTCCCTTTAACCTAAGTAAGGTAATTATTCTATATAATCTTATTAATTTAACCTTATTAATTATTATTAAGGAAGCTAGTCTAATATAGCTTAACTAATCCTTTAAGATAGCTACTAGTAAGTAGGACCTTTAGTAGGTCTATATAAAAGCTTAAGAGATATAAAAGGAATTAGCTATTAAGATTAGTAAGATAGATCCTTAATTTAGTCTAAGACTTTATACTATAATAAGGGGTCTTTAAGATAAGCTTACTAATATTATAGTTAGGGGTATACTATATATTTATATTATATTTATAGTAAGTTTACTTTATAGGTTATAGCTTACTATTAAGGTTAAAGTTAAGGGTAATTCTAGTAGTAGTTAGCTTAAGCTAGTATCTCTTATAGCTAATTTACTATAAGGCCTATAGGTTCTTAATATAAAGGTTTAGCTCTACCTCTTCTATAAGAGTATTATTATATTCTAAGGGAGGGTTAAGATTATAGTTAAATAGGGGGTTTAATAGTAATATTTAACTCTTAGGTTACCTATCTTAGGTCTATAAAATTATAGGGTCTCTACTACTTATTAGGTATAAACCTAAAGAGATAGATAGTATACTAGGAGGGTTATTAGTAGTAGTTATCTTCCTTAATAGTCTACTATACCTATAGGTTTAGAGAGATTAACTTATTAAGGATAGTATTTATAGTAGAGAGTAAAAAGGTAAGATAGACTACTAGATTACTATAAAGTTACTATAGTAAAAGTATAATAGTACTATAATATATATTAATCTCTAATCTCTCTATTCTTCCTAGTTATCTAAGCTCCTTTTATCCCTTTCTATTCTAGTTGTCTAAAGTAGGGTAATATATACTAATAATACCTAATTAGTATAGTTACTCTAAGACTATAGTAGCTCTATTACTTCTACTCTAAGACTATAGTATCTTATAGCTCTACTTCTAGTACTATAGTACTAATAATACTTTAGTATATAATAGTAATTCTATATTATTAGTATTATTACTATTACTAATAAGCTATATATAAAGTATATAAGGTAACTCCCTTTAAACCTAAAAAGCCTCCTTCTATTACTAATTATAATATCTAGATCTAGCCTAAAACTATAAACCTACTATAATTTAACCTCTTATATAATAGTTATATACTTAGAGATAAAGGTAACTAAAGTACTAATTAAGCCTATTATTATATTACTAATAGTATCCTAGTATAAGGTCTTTATCTATTAAGTCCACTAAGTATATATAGAGACTACTAAGGAGATAGAACTAAGTATATCTTACCTATAAGGAATAACTATAAATAAGTCTAAGGTAGAAATTACTAACCCTTATATATATATAGACTTATCCTTATCCTTATCTTCTTTATTACTAAAAGTACTTTCTCTCTCTACCCTAGTAGTTATTAGGTTAATCTAGTTAATCCTAGCTATATTATAAGCCTTAATTATAGTTACCCTATCTACCCTATTACCCTTAAATATAGAGCTATAGATCCCTAGCTATAGGAGGCCTATAGACTTTAGCTAAATACTACTTACTCTATACTATTAGTTATATACCTCTTATAGTTTATTACTTATACTAACTATACTTATATTATAATTAAAGGTTATACTAGACTTATATATAATAGAGAGGAATTACTTATACTTAAGGTAAAAGTTCTTAAAGTAACTTATTAGCTTTAGTACTATAAGAGGCTTACTTAGTTATTAGGTCTTTATAATAATAAGGATATCTACTAATATAAGCTTTAAGTATATTATCTTTACTAAGTTAAGCTTCCCTTCTATTAATACCTTTTAGAGATACTCTAAGAATATTATTATTATATTAGACTACTAAAATAGGTAGGTAGATAAGTCTACTATATTTCTCTTCTACTTTAGAGCTACCCTTAAGAGTAAAGGGACCTAACTTTAAGTAGGATATACTATCTATATAGGTAGTAGTATATTAGTAGTATTATTATAAGTAAGTATAGATATAGTATATAATATAATCCTAGGTAAGTTTAGAGGTAAAGCTACTAGGGCTATAACCCTAGGGTTAATAGTAGATATTAGGCTAGCTAAATTTACTATTAAGTTATCTAGAGCTAATTATAATACTATAGGGCTTTAAGCTATAAGCTTTAGATTATTCTCTTTAATTATTAGGTAGAGAAGCCCTAATAGCTTAAGTATTAAGAATATAACTATATAGTTAGTAATAGATATAGTATTAGTTATATTTATAGTTAAGCTATCTATTACTAATTAAAATACTATAGGATTATTAGGTTATTAGTCTTAGGTTACTTTCTAGGTATTATAATAAGCTTAGGAGTTAATTATAGTAAGAGCCCCTACTGCTAGAAGTAGAAGGCAATAAGACTTTTTTCTATATATTAACTGACTAGGGGCTGTAGGGGTACTTTAGGTGGGTTATGCTAGCTCATGTATCTTTTCCTAAAAACTGGATTACGATACTCCTCTTGCCGATCGGGCCCTATGTATCTTTTCCTAAAAACTGGATTACGATACTCCTCTTGCCGATCGGGCCCTTATATGTTAGACGCGATAACCATGCACACAACCTCGGTCTGTCCCAGACGGTGGCCATGTATGCGGCTAGGCTGCCTTGGGCCTACGGACGAAGCGAGACCGACCTTGAATCGTCATCAGTGGGTTCCATAGACAGAACAAGACACCCCGTCATGGGATTACCAGCTCCCATCTTATCCGCGTAAACCCCAGTGAGAGGATGCCGGGGGCTACGGCAGATGGGCGTCCCTTGTCCCAGATGAGGCTCGCAGCAAGAGCCAGGTAACGGTAGCGGCATGGGGTTAATATCTTGGATGGGAGTGCCTCAGTGCTCGATTTGCATGGTAGATCTCTCAATTGCCTCGATAGCTTGTGTTGACGTTCTATCTCCGTGTACTATTCTCCAAGCTGGTGTCCTCCACCCGCAGCTCAAATCAGCCTTAAACCAGCAGCGTGAGACCAAGGCCCACGTGGAGATCTCCAGCTATACCTGAAATGGGCGTCGAGTTTTCCCCGGAGGCTTGAGTTTATTTTATTACCAACACACTGAGGAAGCCATTGCTCAGAGCCTGTTTTCAGCGTACAATCGATCATCTAGTTATTAGTGACCGCCTAGGCCGACGTCACTCTCGTGCATTTACGAGGGCAGTGGGTGGAGATCGTCAATCCACCCCTGCTCGTCTCCCTTCCACCCCGCCCAATCATCTCGCTGGATTCTCCGCGTCCCTCACCAGCTCCAACCTCATCTAATGTCCATCTCACACTCTTACCAACGGCATCGGCGCAAAGTCGGTCAGCCTTCCGTCCCGAACTGAGCCTACGGCGCACTGGTCAGTCCGACCAATCATGTAGAGTTCTGCTAGCTTTCAGTCCTCGAAAAGCATTCACAGACCGCAGTCATGGCTAGCAAGGGCGAACATGCCGGAAGCCAAGGCGTTAACGAACGGCCCGCTAGGAAGCGGCGGCGGATCGTGATATCTTGCACCGAGTGTCACCGAAGAAAGCAAAAGGTTTGTGGGGTTTGATTCATGCTCGCCTGAGTGTTTACTTTTGGTCTTGACCTGGATCCTGCTGACCACCTTCTCCCAGTGCGATCGAGAGTTGCCGTGTGCGAACTGTAAGTCGAGAAACAGGGAAACAGCATGCATCTACGAGACAGGTACGCCTATAGCTCGAGGACAACAGCAAAGCCAGCAGCAGCGAATCAAAAAGACGCCTCCAGAGTCCCCGGAGAATTTCCCTGAAGGAGAAAGTGACGAGCCCTTGTCGTCCAAGGCGGCAGATTGGGGTTACGGTCAGAACACCATCTCCACCATGCGTTTCCTCAAGCAGATTGAGACGGCAGACGGAAGCAGTCCATCCCAGATCAGCACCAAACTCTCCACTCACAGCTTATCTGGGGACGATGTGGCCCTAAGAGAAAAGTACAAGGGCTTGGTCCGTCAGCTGCCAGCCAAGGTCTACATCGACAAACTCATTGAGATTTACATGCGCGGCCTCAACTGGCAATACTATCCCATTGACCCGGACATCTTCTGGCAGCAATTCGACGAGTGGAATAACCTGCCCTTCACCGTCTTGTCCACCGCCGGCCCACGGGGTCTCTCGCCTGACCTGAGCGTGTTTCCCGCAGTGCTGTATCAGGTCATTGCAGCGGCCTTGTTACTGCTCCCAGAGAGACCGGACCCAGTGTTTGATGCGCTCAAATACATGGGAAGCATGAAGTTCGAGGACCTGGCGACCGAGTACAGCAATACTGGGGCGGCCATCGTCGACCTTCTTGGAAAGAAACATCTTTCACTAGAAACCGTCCAGGCGCAGTTCTTGAGGGCCTCGTTTCTAAAGTACACGGCCAAAGTCACTGAGGCAGTAAGTCGGCTCTTGCAAGCAGAGTAATCCCGCTAACTCTTGGCAGTGGCATACGATATCTGTAGCGATACGAGATGCGCAAGATTTGGGGATGCACCGGGACAGTTTCGACCCGGAATCAAAGGACTCGAGCGTGGAGAGTATGCTAGAGAATCAGTGGTTGATCCAACGGCGCAGGAAGATGTACACTCTCCTTGCAGTCTGGTAAGCCCCCGGTGGACCCTGAATATGCCTTGTTGCACCTGTCTAATACAATTTATAGGGACCTCAATTGCGCCATCATACTTGGACGCCCAGGAACCGTCGATTGGAACCAAGTTCTCCCTACGCCGCCAGTCGACGCTCCAATACCCGCTAACCGGTCCAAGACGCCGGTAGTCCCTCGAGACGAGACAGACCGGCCAACACCAGTGACCCGAATCCTCTGGAACGTCCAGCTTGCCAGGCACTTGCAGGCCATTCAAAACCTGGAAAACGAGGGGCCCTCTGCGAAGGACTTCCCCAAGGTAAACCAGCTCCATCAGAGTATTCTTGACCTTCACGACAAGATCCCACCCGCATTCCGGCTCGACGAACCAAACACGCAATGGGACGATGAGCCAGATATGCATTGGCTTCAGGCGTGCAGGTTCTACTTTGCTCAGCTGCATCAGTTTGGGCTAATGGCGCTCCACCGGTCGTATGTCTTTCACCGCAAGGAAAGCCGAGCCGAGGCGATCCAGGCGAGTTTACGAATGCTCGAGATCCAGAGGATGACCTATCAAGGCCTACCTCCCGATACATGGAGAAAGTGAGTTACTGTGACGTACTGTGCGTCGAGGCGGGGGTACTGGTTGCTAACTTTGAGCTTGCAGCTATATGCTGTTCTTTGGGAGCTTCGATGCCATTGTGTTGATTGCGTCCATATATATCCTATTTCCACACGAGCACCCAGAGCTTACAGGCAGCGTTCTGCAGCACTTCCAGTGGACAGTCGAGCGGTTTTCGGCAATGCAGGAGCGCAACCCATTTGCAAAGGCCGCACAAGGAGTATTGAGAGCAATTGTGGCGCGGTTCAAGAAGGCCATTTCCAACCCCGCAGGCAGCCGAAGCTCCCACACGCCGTCGACAGACACCAAGCCAAACGATGGGCGCAGTACCTCAGCTGCTACTGAATGCACGCCGGAAAGTTTGTCCCTGGGACCAACAGAAACACTTGGATACTCGCAAGCTCCGCCGGCAGACATGCAGACCGGGTGGATGATGCCGTCAGCCGGCAATGTGGCTCTGCTTGCACCCATGTTTCCGATGGGAGACATCATCTACAACGACCTAAACGTGGTACAAGACGGCGCAACTCTGCCGCCAGCAACGGGAGGGCAGTTGGAGCGGGCAGACGGAACAGGGACGGGTGATTTCGGGTGGCTGTTTGGAGGAGACCTCGGGGACGACACAGTATGGCAGATGTTCAATCAGTTCCAGCAGGCGGGGGAAGTGTCCGGGGGCAGCGCCTGAAGCACTCAACCCTGAGGACGAGACAGACGACAGCTTCCCTCCAATGGGTGGGCGGTGATTGCCTGCATGAGCTCGGCCTCAGCAACGGGGTCGGCGAGCAAGCGATTCGACGAGCCGGTCAGTCAGCAAGGCAGTGCAAGGTGATGTAACGGAGCGACGGAAGATGACAAGTCGTTGGGCTGTTGTGGCTGCCGGTGGTTGGTAGTTGGTGGTTGGTGGTGGTTTGGCGGCGGCAGCGAGGGGATGAGTTAACGTGTCGCACGCATGTCCATTTGCCATGTACGGCCGATCCCTGGCTAGTACCTACCTTGCCGCTGTTTGTCTCATTAATTCCAGGCTACGGCCTTCATCCATGGATTGCTGCGACCACCCGGGCGGCGGAGCCATGGAGTGGACGGCCGGGCGGCACGAACCACAGTGCAGAGAGACATTTGCGTGCGTATTTTCGTAGGCGCCCAGCGAAAGCGCCCGGCATGATTATGACACGACGTTATGAAACTGGGACCAGACCAAAAGGGCAGCAACTTTCCTTTTTTATTATTTCACCTAATTGACTACCGAGTATTTTGAGGGCCTATTTACTGTCGGAATTGAAACCAAGGCCGATTCAATTGCTTAGATACTCTTGGGACATTTGCTGCCACAAAACAAACCCCCGTCGCGCCTCTTGATTCTCTCCAAGAGAACCAGGCGCTTCTGAGCTCCATGGTCCTGCTCATAAAACGGACTAATTAGTGGAGATCCAGGGATCCTCTTTCTTTTTTGTTTAAATTGAGACGATCATCAATTTTAGAGCGCCAAGATCCCTGGACTTATTGGTAGGTACAGGTTGGTAGGTCGGCGGGCATGTATCCAGAATGTACCAAGCCAGCGCTTGCGCAACCAGCTTTACGACTATCTATGTTTTAGCATAGCCCGAAAGCAATGCCGGAGGCCTTCTGTTTGGGCAGCCCTTGCGTCGTGTCGCCTGCGTATCAGAAATGTGAGGCCCGCCGAGTCAGCTCTGTGCAACTTGATGCAAAACTCCGATTCCCTCTCGCCCAGGCCTCACTATCTTTTGATCCTCTTTCCCACCTTGTGGAGCGTCGGCATTTGAAAACCGGTACTTAGATGGTACTTTTGTCGATCCTTGCTTGCTCTGTGGATGGGGAGTACTAAAATAAAAAACAACGAAAACAAAGAAAAAAAGCTGGGGGGACTCTCACCGACATCACTGTAGGTAGCAGCTCTGGACTTCATAACGCCCTTTCGCCATTTATTAATTGCTTTCTCCCCCGCCAATGTTCTGTGCGCTGCGTGGGCTTTACTCGTTCGCAGGAGGTAGAGGCCGTCTCGGATCTTCCCCGGACAATTAAGCGCTGCTTTCTCGTCACTCTCGCTTTGATTCTTCAACCGCTTGCTCCGAGCGACCAAAACAACCCAAAAAAGCGGGAGAGGCCAAAAACAGGTCTCCAAAGCCTTCAGTAGACAACATCCTAGCTGCCCGCCTCTCTGGTGCGACCAAGGTTGGAAAAGAAAAAAAAAGCTCTCGCCGTCGGTCGTGTTTTTTTCTCTCTTCCCCCGTCTGTCCACCGCATTTGGCAAGCAAATCAGCGCCAGCGCCAGCCAAACAAAAGCCACCGCCCCAGGCTCTCTCTCACACTCTCCTGCACCTGAACCTGAACCTGAACCCTGAGCCTCTCTGTCCGTCGCTGTCACTCGCAAGCGCGGCGCGTTGTTGTATTTCGTGCCCGACTTGCCTGCGACCTTGGCCCGGCTCCTCCTCCGCCTCCGTTACTGCTGCTTGCTCCTCTTTATCCTCTTTCATCCAGCTGGCTTTTTTTCCCCTTCGCTTTTCGCGCCTAAAAGACCTCCAAGGAAGCTTCGTCCGCAACACACACACACACACACACACTAGCTTTGACTTTCAACATACTTGGCCTCCATCATGGCGACGACCAACTTCGTCGACTTGGTCTCGCGCTACCAGACGCTTCAAAGCTATCAGGATAGCAGCAACGAGCTAATCAAGGTGCGTCGCGGCTTCCTGCTGCCATCATGCTTTCGGTCTTCTTTTCCCCGGACTGTCTCCGTCCAAGATCAGGCTGCGCACACGCCTGCCTCTGCTCCCGTTTGCCGTCCCTCCCTGCGCGGGCAGGCACCCTCCTGGACCTGGCATCAAAGAACCAAGACCCATCCTATCATGCACCCTTGTTCACAAACGTCATAACCAGCTGCTAATCGTCCATGTCTCTGTGTAGGATATACTCATCTACGCCCAAAGTATCGAAAGCACGCTCCGACAAGAAAACAAACAGCTGAGCGACCGCCTGCGCGATACCGAACTCGACCTGGTCGATGCGACGCAATCGAGACGGGAGTTCCAGCAGCGCGCCCAGGAATACAAGTCTCAGGTCCAATACATGACCAGCGAGAACGATAGTCTCAAGGTAGACCTGGGTTCCTTTGCCATGCCTGTTGGGACCAGAGGACTAAGCTTGCCAGAACCGTAATCCCTACGTTTTGATCTTGATAGACGGCGATGGCCTCCTGGTGCGTTCCCACCCTCTCTCCGCTCCGGCGCAATCACCCAGCTGACCGCTTGCTTTCCGCCCTCAGTTCCAGGAACATTTGATCAGAGAGCGGGTCGAGGGCGGCAAGAAAGCCGCCTACGCCCTCCGAGCTGCCGTGGCCCTGCACGTCGGCGACCGGGCTGACGAGCTGGAGATTGTAGCCCGCGTGGTCGCCAACGTCAGCGGCCTGGGCAAGGCCATGCTGCGCGATGGCTGCCTCGATAGCTCAAGCGACTTCAAGGACTTTACTTTAGGATTTACACAGGCCAAGGCCTCGTTTGACTTTATTGATGTCGGATACGGCAAGGAGCGAGCCGACTCCAAGATCAAAGGTGTGTAGAAGCAGCCGGAACGGCGCTGGAAGCTCAGTGTCCAATCACCCGTCGACGGCGCCCAAACAAAAAGGGGAAACGCGCTGACCACAGGTTGCAGAAACCGCCCGGTGGCATTTGCAGAATCACAACTGTAAACAGGTGCTGTTGGGCATCTCGCACGACGCCGGGTATGCTCCGTTCCTGGACGAGATCCTGAAGGATGAGCCATCCCGCCAAAGAGTCTCGGTGCTTGAGGGTTTCCCGACCGTCCGTGAGCTCAGAGAGACGAACGTCAACATTGAACGATTTAGTAGCGACCTATTTCGCCAAAACAAGCTCGTAGACAGGTCGACCACAATCACGCTGCCCAAACCCAACTTGACGACTGCGGCCCCGGATGTGTTGACGCCCGCTACAAGCAACGCCTCTCTATCCCCGCCACTGGCCTCGGCGACCACCGCTACGACGACGGCGACCTCTAGCAACAACCCAACGCCGGTGCCCAGCACGTCTTCGTACGCCAACGTTATGGCCACCGTCAGCCCGCCGCCACGGATGGTCATCCCCCTGGCCCCGAAACCCAACAATCGCCAGAAGCCCCCGCCTGCGGCACCGGCTTGGAGCCCCGGCCCGCGAGGCCTCGACGAAGCCATCTCGGTGGGCCAACAAGCCATGGACAATATCAAGCGTCGCAAGGAGCATAACAAGCTCTGCAACAACCATTATCTCCGTGGCCCGTGTACCAAGAGGGACACATGCTGCTTCGTGCACAACTACAAAGCTTCGCGGGAAGAGATCCGCGCCCTGGCCATGCTCTCCCGACTCAACCCGTGCACGCGGGGCCAGGATTGCGAAGTGGAAGACTGCATTTACGGCCATCACGTGAGAGCCCTTCCTCTTGTCCACCCGTTCCAGACAAGGTCTTGCTAACGATGACCACAGTGCCCCAGTTTCCGGGACGGTGTGTGCGGCCACCCGTATTGCCGGTTCCCCGTGGATGCCCATCCATCTGGGACCAAATTTAAGAACGCGCAAATCAACGAGAATTAGGTGCAGGGCGGGACGTGATGAGTCTACAGACATCACTGAACAATATAAAAGATAGTCTTAGTATTTATTTGGGATGCATTTCGGGAGAGTGGAACGGCTCCTTTGCCGATCTCACCACAACAGGAGATTGGGGCTCACCTCTATGAATCCTGGAAAGGAGGAACGAGTGCCAAGCTGGGGGTTCGGGGGGGAAATAATCAGGAAGCATATATGCGAGATGGATGAGCTGGATGGCCAAATTGAGTTGCTGGTTGTGAGTTCGTGGTTGATATATCCTGGTGGGGGACCATACATGGAAGACCCCTACCTATCCGTTCTTTAGGGAGGCCTTTTTGGTTCAAGCACAGCTGAATGAAATTGAGTTGGTTCTGAGTTTGCATACTTGTCGAGAAGCGTTCGTAGATGGCCACTGGCATGTCTGCCTCTTTCTCTCCCTTGTCAATATTTAAGTTGTCAGTCCCGCAGTCAGTCTACCCCACATTTTGCTTCCACATCCTGCCAGCCCAACCAACACTCCAACCAACCCCACCCTAACTTGGTCCATCCCACCAACCCCACCATCCATGCTCACGGGAAATCCAATACCTGGCCTACTTGAGCCTCACCCTCACCTCACGGCCAACCCACTTCCTCCTTCACCTTTCCACCTTGAACCGTTCGTCTCGCCCCTCGAAACACCAACCTCGCGTCGCCTCCATACACCATCTCCGCATATCCCAAAACACATACACACACACACACACACACAAACACACAGGCATGTCTCACCCGCGGATAGAAGAGGTCTCCGACAGCGACCTCGGGTCCGACCCCGATGAGGCCGACATCGACGACTTCGACGAGACCGACATCATGCGCCGCATCCCCGAGCCCGCGTCCCTAAGACCCGCCGCCGCCTCCGCCTCCGCCTCCTCCTCGGACCCTCCTCCCTCCCTCGGCGCCGCGTCCCAGATGGGCGGCCAACCGCCGACCGCAGCCCTCAACCAGGCCGCCGACCGTGCCGCCTACGCAGACTTCCAGTGCCTGTACCCGGTCTACTTCGACGCCTCGCGATCCCGCGCCGAGGGTCGGCGCGTGCCGGTCTCGCTCGCCGTGCGCGACCCGCTCGCCCGCGAGATCGCAAACGCCTGCTCGCGGCTGCGCCTGCCCACGCTCTTCGAGCCCGAAAAGGTCCACCCCAAGGACTGGGCCAACCCGGGCCGCGTCAAGGTCGGGCTCAAGAAGGCGCCCGGCGCCGCCAAGAACAAGCACCACCTGTACCGCCTCGTCGCCGAGCACCTCGCCGCCAACCCCACCACCGCCGACAGCCCCGGCCTGCGCGTCCGCATCGGCGGCCAGCTGCAGCCCGACCCGGCCAAGCCCTACCCCAAGCCCGCCGTGCCCCGCGGCTGGAAGATGGGCGAGCTGGTGCCCTACCTCAGCGCCGCCATGACCGGCGGCGGCGTCTCCGAGAACCTTTTCAAGGACATGATGAAGGAGATGCAGGGCGGCGGCGATCCCATGGCTGCCCTCATGGCCGCCCAGGGTGGGGCCGGCGCCGAGGAGAGCGGCAGCGGCGCTGGCAAGAAGAAGAAGGACAAGAAGCTCAAGGGCCGCGCGTAGGCACACAGCAGTCAGGTGGAACCCTGGGGAAACATCATGAGTATCACGAAGGAGAGGGGGGCATGCCATATGACGAATGGGGCTCGTGACGCAAGAGACACATACCCATGGATCGAGCATAACCACACGCGGAGGACAGACATAGAAGGGGGGGGACGAAACCCAGAAATGAGAATTGTAACACAAAATGCCCCCATATCAAGGGGGGATATATTTTGGCAAGCTTTGTTCTGGTGCGAAGCGATACTGCTCGCTTTCGTACACTTTCTAGGTAGGAGGAGAAGAAAAGCAAAAGAAATGAACAAGCACCATAAGTACAAGTCGACCAGAAGGGGTATGTGTAGCTACTCTCGCAGCGCTTGGTCTGCATCCGTATCTTCCCGTCATTATACAGCCGTCGTCCGGCCCTGAAGAGCCTCCCACTCGCGGGATCCCACAATCTGCACTTCGCGCCCCGTCCCGGGCACCGCTTTTCCGTCCATGCCAGCCATCCTGATGCGGAGGCGCGCAGCCGCTGCTGCTGCTGGGTTGTGGCGGCCGGCCGTCTTCCGTCGTTCTGCTCCGCCGGCCTGGGTGCGCAGTACATCGGCCTTCTGGAGGATCGAGTCCTTCCAGGAGGCCCAGGCGGCGTAGTCTTCTGCCTGCTTTGCAGCGTGGTACTGTGGCGTGGAGCGGGCCGGCTTCCAGGCCAGCCTGTCCCGTGGTAGCGCGGCGAAGTCGTAGACCGAGGCAGACGATGCCATCTTGACGAGCTCGCCAAGGACATCCTTGCCCTCGGTAGCAAGGAGAGTCCGCCGCTGCTCTGCAACGTTGACGGGCTTCTTAAGCGGCTCGGCGAGCCAGTCGTAGTTGTACTGCTCCGTCGTCCGGGCACGGCGGTTGTCCTCTCGGAGGTACCGCACCGCCGACTGCAGGCTCTCAATGTCGTCCTTGAGGGCGTCCATCTCCCGCGCTGTGGCCACGGCGCGCTCCTGGCCGGCCTTGGCCCCAGCGTTGTTGGCGCCATCAGCAAAGGCACGGCTGTCACTGGCGATCTTCTTCCACTTATCGCGTTCCGTCTCGAGGTTCTTGAGCTCTCGGTCTTGCTTCTCAATGTCCTCTTTGAGGCTGCCAATCTGTTGGCCCGTGGCCTCGAGCTGGCTCTGGAGGTTAGTGATGCGCTCAATATTAGCCTGAGCATCTCGCATTCTCGACTCGAGGGTCTCGATCTTGAGAACGGCTGTGCTGAGATGTTCATCGCGCTGGGCAATTGTGCGACGAGCCTCACTATGCTCCTCCTTAAGGCGTCGTAGCTCGTCCTCTGCGTCGACTGGGATGGTCTTGAGGGCCTTGAGCTCCTGGGATCGCATCTTCCATGGCGCCGGGTTGACATCAAACTCTTGGGTTTGGTCGAGATCCGTAGCCAGCGAAGCCAGATCAGTGATAAGTGTCGTTAGAGTTCGAAGTTTAGCCAGATATGTAGAGAAGAGGTCGCTCTCGCTGGAGGAGCCTGTGGCCAGAACCGTCTTGTTAATGGAGCTCTGCACCTCGCCATAGGTAAAAGGCTCGGTCCTGCTCTCATCCGAAGTCAGAAGGCTGTGTACACCAAGGCCGATTTGTCGCGCGAGATCTACAAGTTCCTGGGTTGCACTGCCGCACTGGTCAAAAGCCTCCATGGTTTCCGGCAGCAGTGACAGAGACCGAGTCTGGAGATCTTCTAGTGCCCGCACGGCCTTGCCGGCAATGACCTTTGTGCCCCTAGTCTGAGTAATGACCAAATCGGTCTTTTTGGCAAAGTGCTGTGCCAACTCTTCTTCGTCGCCCTCACCTGGAACGACCCGCTGCACCAGGCCTCGCAATGTGTTGAATGTAGAAGACGCCGAGTCAAGGTGGCTCTGCATAACCAACGTCTTCATATATACATCATCGGCATAGTTGGACAGGTCGCCTGAGATGTGAACCGAGCCGAGGTGAGTCAACAATGAGATGGTACGCTGAAGCTCGTCCGCACACTTCTTCTCCTTGAGCTCGTCTCGGCGCAAACCATCGATCCACATATTCAATGCACGCTCGACTGGCTCCAGTTCATGCAGCGCCCTCTGGTACTTGGAGAACTGTTCAATAGAGCAATGACTCATGTCATGAACAAAGCGGTCGCACATGTTGGATACCCAGACAAGCTTGTCCACGGCGTCGCATCCAGCAAACACGTCGTCTTCGTGTCCAGGATGGGGTTGTCCGTTGATGCGTTCTCGGATGAACCCATTCAGGAGGTTTGCCTTGAAAGCCAGACGGCGGAACCGCAGCAGAGCAAGAACCGAGTCCTGGTCCTCTTTGTAAGTTTCGGGCAAAAACATCTTGACGATTTCGAGGTGCTGCTCTGCTTCTTGGGCCTCCAGCCGTCGCATCTCCAGGTCAATCGTCTTGACCTGCGCTTTAGCAGCCGAAATCTGGAGCTTCATGTTGAGATCCATCATGGCCCGCGACCGATCGTTGAGTTTCTCCGATTCTCCCTCGGTGACGGCTTGGGATGCCCTCATGTCGTCGAGGTCACTTTGCAAACTCGTCACCAATTCGCGGAATCGCGAAAGGGTATACTCCATATCCTCGAGTGACTCTTCTTGCTGACCAGCTCGTCGGGCTTGCTCCATGATAAAAGCGTCCTTGTAATCAAGATCTTCCTGCATTTCCTTCTCATGTTGGACGTGGTTGATTTCGAGCTCGTCGTTGATCTCTTTCAGGCTCTCGAGGTCATCGATGACGGCTTTCAGCTCTTCAATCTGCTCAGCCATGCTCATATTCCGGTCTGTAAGGTCTTCGATCATGTCCTCGGCGCCGAGGGCGTTGTCAAGTTGTTGGCGAAGATCCTCCACAGCGGATTCTGATTGCTCGAGCTTCTCTTTGACGGCACTGTGCTCCTCCTTGATGGCGTTGAACTCCTTCAGCTCATCTTCGAGTCCTTTAATCTGGTCGTTAAGCTCCTCCTCTGACTCTTGCGTCAAGTCTCGCAGCCGCAAGAGCGCCTCTCGCAGCCGCTCGTTTGTGCGTTCCATTTGCAGCCATCCTGCGCTTGCCCGTTCCTCGGGAGACATGCCGTTGCTGTATTCTTCATTTTCCTCTCTGAGAATTTCGACTTCCAAGTCCAACTCTTCCGTCTTCTCCTTCAGTGCGTCAAGCTCAGCCTTGAGGACCTCGGCAGTCTCCTCAGCCATCTCTCGGTCGAGTGTAGCCAGTTCCAATGCAGTGTCATGGTCGGCTTGCAGTTCTTCCACCGATTCTAGTCGTTGTTGCGCCTCCTTGACTAGTTTTCGCAGTTCACTGTTCTCTTGTTGCTGAGGTTGGTATTTCGCCTGCAGCTTCTGGATAATGGCTTCGAATTTGTCCCTCTCTCCCTGAACCTTCTCGAGCTGCTTCACCTTGTCCCGGTCTTCAGCCCGTTTGCGTTCTAGGACTTTAAGCTTCGCCTTCAGATCCTCAATCTCTCGACTTGCCGCTGTGCTTCCGGCAGTGCGAGTGGCAGCGGGCGCGATAGACTTCCTTGTTGCGGATGGAGTATTTGAGCGTGATGGGGGGCCGGCAGTAAGTCTCTCTAGAGCCTTTGTCCTTGCAAGAACCGGACTTCTAGGTTGAGGTGACAAGATCTCACTATCAGCCTTGTCATCATCTCTGTCAGATGAGCCAGAAGGCCGTCTGTTAACCGAGTCCGGGCGAGGTGTGCCTCGCGGCCCGCTGAGAGACATGCGACCACTGGCAGTTCGGGTCATCACAGCTCCTGGTCTTGATGCTACCGAGGATGTTGAGGCTTGCCGGTTTCGAGACGCGGGTGCAGCTGGAGGCCCCATAGAAGTCCGAGCACCAGAACTTGGGCGAGTTTTTGAGCCCGCAGATGGTACTCGGGCATTGGATGGTGTTCCGGTTCGAGAAACAGTGGCACTTGGCGGTCCGCTGAGTTGTTTTGTGGGTGATTTCGTGGGAGACTATCCAGGAGTTAGTATTCACTTGCTGGCGCATACGAGTGTTCCTCCCTACCCTTGCGATGCTTGCCGGTCGCACTCTAGGCACCGGACTCGGGCTGGGGGCATTCAAACTCTTCCTCCTATTCAGACCTGAATCCCCTGCAGTTGAAGTCCTCCCAGCCCCCGGGTTGAAGCTCGACGGTCGAGACGGCTTCCTCGTCGGCGCTGGTCGCGGGGCCGGGGCCTGCGCAAGAATTGTCACCATCATGGGTTTGACGAACATGCCGTAGCCGGCCGGGCAATCAAAGTATCGCTCGCCCTGGACGCTGCCGTCGTTCTTGCCCGTCTTCTCATCGAGCTCGATGCCTATCCATTCGCCCACCTGGAAGTGGGTAGGGCCCGCAAAGCGGACGGTGCCTTTGCGGCCATCGGAGAGCTGGGCCGTCTGCCCTGGCTTGAAATCCGGCATTATGAGCAGTGGTCGAGGTCGTGGGGCATCGTGCCGACGTCGGCGGGCGGGATAAAGATGGGCGGCGTGGTTGTCGTGGGTGTCTTTGTGTCGATGGATGGAGCGTTGTCTCCCTATTGATCCGCGAGCTTAGGTCTGACTTAGCTCCTGAACCCCGTTCGGTAGTGCTGTTGTCCTTGTCCCCGTTAACGCGTTTGGTCCTCGGATAAACGCGACGGCGGCAGAGGCTATTAGGCTGTCACCCCGACGGGGATGTCTGCGGGGGGGTACGTACCTACCTACCCAGCGTACCTTGCATCCCGAGAATGGTGGGACTCGAGACCCTTTATCCTGCTTCCGGCCTCATATCCGAGGCAACTACTAGTCAATGCTACGACATTCCCCAGTTTCCATTCGGGAAGGCTGTCAGTCTGCTTCTTCCGTCATGTAAATACACCATTTCGGTTAAGGGAAGAATCCCTCCTCAACATCACAGCCTGGATTCGGGCCTTCCTACGACGAGAGTAGCAAACAAATCAACGCCATGATCAAGTGCACCCAACTCTGTGGTATTTCTCAATTCGTTTCTGCCTACAATGAATCTCGTTTCAGTGCTGGCTCCCCCTCAGAGCCGTTCAAGTTGCCGTCATACAAATCCTCAAACCCTTAAAGCAATTCCCCCCAACTTCCGGAACCCCTGCCTGACCTTACAGAATATGACACATGGTAGTATTCACTCCCCAACGCCTCCCTGGTTTGTCGCTCGTTCCAGTCATGATCACGTCTTGCCAAATCCCTCGCGGTACGGTTCAGCTCGCACCCATTCGACAACCTCGAACCCAACTCTGCGCTCTGTGGCTTCGTCGAGTTCGCCTCCAAATGGAATTCTGACAAGTATCAAGGCCGGGCGCTTCTGAACGTGTACGGTTCCGTGCTTAGCGATCTCCTCGTCCATGCTAGGCTTGACATACACCACCAGATCCGAGCCCACGACGCCTCGCCACAGAGTCGCCAACCACTGCCAGTGGTCAATCGCGCTGTATGCGTCTGTAATCGGCACGTGGCAGGCGAGCATATCAGATACAGTCAGGCTGTATCCATCTTTGAGCAACGCCACGGGGACCTTTGAGGCTGATTTTGCTTGAGGATCCAAAGAAGAGCTTGGTTCTGCTGAACCCTGGCTGGTGACTTCGTTCGCATCACCAAGTTTCGATCCATCTCCATGGGCAATATGCTGCTCAATTTCCTGGGACTTCTCATGCCAGCGCATCATTGTTCGCAAGTGCGACATGAATCGGCCATGGGGTTGTAATGCTTCCTCCTCTCGTTTCGGATCCAACACGTCGGTACCTTGCAGCTCTTGAATCGAGTGGTTCACCCATGTCTTTAGGTTGAACTGGTTGGATTCCATCAGAGCCTTCTCGACGGCTTGTCCGACCTGCTGAATCATTGTGTGCTTGGGTCCCTCAACTGCAATAATAGGACCACGGGTCTCGGCTTCAGAGCCTCCAAGACTACTCTTGGCCTGAGGCTGGCAGATTCTCCCAAGCACTGCTATCTTTCGAACGAAGGAGACTGCCATGATAGTTTCCTCAACACTTCTAGGTTGAGGGTCGCGGGCAGTAGATATACCAAGACCTGTGACGGCCGTGCCGGTCTGGCGGCCGTCGCCCTCCCCCAAAGCTGTTGGGGACATGGACACCGACGTCTGCAGAGGGGGGAGCCGGAGTGACTCGTCAAATCCATGATGTCGGCCAGGGCGAGGGCTATGCTCGCCCCATAGCCCCGACATGGGCGGTCGAGGTGGAGGGGCCATGGGGCCAGACTGCGATCTGGGCAAACTTCCTGGCTCAGGCAGGCCAGGCGTTGCATAGTTCCGCATGGAGCTTGGCGGGGCTCCCGCGGAAATAGCACGCGACGACTGTCCTTGAATCAGATGTGGTGAAGACACCGCGTGGTATGCCCCGCTGGCAGTGAAACGACGTCTCTTCATCTCCGGCGAGTCGGGGCCGTATTCCTCAGCCTCGTGCTGGTCAGGTTGATGAGAGAGGTATCGCGATCTTGTTGGAGGCAGGCTGCCGTAGCTTCTGCGGAGAGCCATGTCGGCTTCGTCTCCCCTCTCTGTAAGGGTATAGGGATTCATGCCTGGGTGTACTGTGGTCGGCATAGACAACGGTAGGGAAGGCGTTCGGGGATTCGCGATGGACCGTCCGTTGCACTTTGGACAACGAGCTCCGTCATCGGCAGGAGATGCGCCTGGACGGGTTGCCTGGGCACGAGAACCACGTCGTGGCTGGTATCGGTAGTCGGGATATTGACGCTGGTGGCGCTGCTTTTCCTCGTCGGCCAGGCCTTTCCAGTTGGCCTTGATGTCCTCGGTCTCTTCTTTCCACTGCTCTCCGATTATCTTGGAGATCTCAGGATTGGAAAGGTTAGGGTTCTGTGCGACAACTTGTGCCTGGTGGTGCTGGCGGTAGAGGATGAAGGCTGCAATAATAACGAAGTCAGCTTGGGAAGCAAGATTCGGAGCGAGATGAACAAAAGCCAACCCGAGGATGTGGATGATTCACGACAACAAATGGGGTGGGGACAGGCGCCAACGAAAACAACGAAGCAACGAGATGGCAAAACAACAAACCAGCAAAGATGTTTCACTTACCATTTCGAGGCCTGGGGATTTTAGGAGCGGGGGTGCAGAGACAGATGTGATCCCGGGGACTGTCAATGTTCATGTTGGTAGGCGTGTCGAGCTTGAGATGCTCGAACCTGGCATAGCTTGCATCGACCGTGTTGATGGAAACGGCACGTTTTCGAGCGATATCGATGGTGCGAGGACTTGGAGAGTCGGGTGTGTCGGCGGTGGCTTGAAAGGCTCTGGGCCCGTCGTGGTCTTCGTCGAGCTCCATGGGGGAAGAGTGTGCCGGGGTCATGGTCTTTGGGGGAGCAACCAAGGAGATGACTTGTGTCATTTTGAACGCCAGGCAAACGGAAAGGAAACTGGTTGGTTTGACAGGGGCGAAACGCCAACTTACACCATAGGTACCCCTGGTCGCCGGGCAGAGTGGGCTATCGACGGGAGTGGTAAACAAGAGCGGATGAAAAAAGAAAGAGCTGGCTGAACCTGGGCTACCGACAGCAAATAAGGACAGGCCTGCTAAGGGCAGCGTTGGACAGCAGGCCTTTGATGGATGAAAGGGCGCCAGTGCTGGAGCGTACCCCAGGCCGAGAGCGAGAGAGTGTTGAGTGATGGATCTGGCAATCGTCTTTGTGGTGAGGCAGTCCGCCCATTCACGAGATGTCAGACGACAATGAAAGTTGGCTGTATATCAGTCATCGCTTGGAACAGCACAACAAGCGCCATCCATTATCGATCTGGTGGTGTTGCTCCTCCTTTGTTCCCGGCTTTTTTTTGTCTCCCCCCTTTTCTCTCTTTCTTCTTCTCTTTCTTCGCCGTCCGCGTCCCTCTACTACGCCTCTTCTCACTCAGCGTCTCTAGTGGGTTCCGGCAAAAGCAGTTAATGGATCGGGGGCTGATTAAAGGTTGGACCGTGGGGAACGCCCCTACATGTCTCGGGAGTCCGCTGGCAGAAGCTGCAGTAGCCCACTGGGCCAGGGTACTTTGTTGACGGTGGTGCCGTTCCGTGATCCGTCCGGCCGACCGCAACACTTAATTAAGAGCGATCAACAACGGCAAAGAGACAGCAGCAGTAGCGGGAGTTGATTGAATGGACGGGCAGAGCCGGGACCGGGGGGATGGGGAGGGGGAGGGGGAGGGGGCAACAAGACGGAAGGGAGAGGCGACCAGCCCAAGACCTGCCACGGAGCCAACGGAGACAAAGAAACACACAGGCTATGATATATGACTGCCGGGCCTTCTGACGCGCTCGCTCGTCTGGCGCGCTCCACGAGCCACGGAGAGGGGGCTCTTTTGTTCGCCTGCAGCAGAGACCGCCCGCGCCTTTGGCTGGACCGCGCTTTCGCTGGCCCAGCCTCGCGCAACGACGACAATGCCCGCCGGAATGCTAGCGATGCGCGCTGCTGGAATGGCTGGGCTCCCTGAGACAAAGACAATATCCGCGCCGAAATTGGGCGCAGCGGTCCTCACGTGATGCAAACCGGCCTTTTCTCTCTCTCTCTCTCTCATGTTTGGGACGGGCCAGCAGAGTCCGGATGGAACATTGCTGATATCGCCGTCTCGTCTCGGCCGGCGACTGGTCGACGTTGCTTCCAGGCTTCCCCGGGGTGGGCCGTGGGAAATGGGACGCGGGCCGTGGAATCGTATCGCCTTGCATATCTGGGGGAGAGACAGCAAACCGGCGCTTGGACTCTCCTCTGGCGGCACTTCCGTTGGCCTCTGGAGGTAGGGTAGGGAGACGAGAGAGACAAGGGACACAAGGGCGAGCACGAGAAGCTTGAGACATTGGTTGATACACCAAGGAGCTGGAGCTTGCAATGGCATTTCTTGCTGCTTCAACAAAGACAGCTCCCAGCCCGACGCCAACCCTCTCTGCACTATTCGTATTCCTGACAAAATTACACGGCACTTTTTTCCATCACTTTCGAATTCCCTTTGGCGGCCTTGTAAAATGGTAATATGACACGTCTTCCCCCGCCCAGCGCCGTCTAGACCGGACTAGCAACCGGGTTCCGTCCCCTTCCCCCCCTCTCCCACCACTCAGGAGAGATAGTCCCGGCCACCCTCGCCGCTGAGGAGCGAGGCGCTACGGCCGGCGTCAAGGAACAGGTCCTCACACTCCGCGACATCCTGGATGTCGATCTGCGGGCGGCCGTTGGCCTTGGCAAGAATGCTGTTTGCGCGTCAGTCGCCGTGTCTCGGACGGAGGAGGCAGTCCAGGGGGTGCGCTGTCGCCCTTGGGCTGAGAGGGGTGGCTTACCTTGCGGGGGTCAGCAGCTGCAGGCAGTACCGCAGGCTAATTCGAACGCCATGCTCGGCGATCTTGTCGATGGCGGCGTCGGTGATGGCCACGCCCTCGGTCGAGACGCGTATCCGCACGATGCGCTTGATCTCGTCGGCGTCGTACGGTGTGGTGGGGATGATGAGCAGGCGCGCAAGGAAGTCGGTAGGGATGCCGTGGGCAGCGACAATGTCGTCGGTGCCTCTGATGGTGCACATTCCCCGGTTGGAGGCCAGGACCACGATGGGGGAGATTGGCGATTCCAGGGCTCGGTTCAGGTAGGTGAAGCACTCCACATCGAGCATGTGCGCCTATCAAACAACCCGTTTGTTAGCCATGGCTTGCCGTCCCGACATGAGACAGGACATCATTACCTCATCAATGAACAGTACGCCGGGTACCAGCTCCGCGACGCCTTGGTCGATGTACTTGCTCACAACCTTGTTGATCTCAGCGCGCAGCTTCTCCGTGATCTCCGTCATCTTGGGCTTCATCAACTGACCCATCATGCTCATAATATCTTGACCGCCCTGGGGTCGGGAGTTGGCCACGTCCAGGTCGTGCAATGTGACGTCTTGCACGATTTCCTTCTTCTTGTGGACCTCGCCCTTGGGGATGGGCACGTACTCTTCCGCCTCGAGATCGAATTCTGTAGCATACGCATCCGATCGACCCACTCGCTTGCACGCACCGGTGTTTGCTTCGATATAGATTACGTCGCCGACGGAAACGCGCTCCTTCTGGATGGCCTCGTAGATGCTGGGGTCCAGGCGAAGCTTTTTCTGGCCCTTTGCACTCTTCAGGCCGATCAGCAACGTGCTGATGGTCTTGCCATACCCGCCCAGTGGGTTCTCCGCCTCCTCAGGCGTGAGCTCTGTGACTTCTCCCTCGTAGACCTCCTTCGTCTCCCGAACCTTGAGACCAATGGCTCTTCGGAAGTTCTCCATCAGCATCTCCGTCTTCTTGACTTCGGTCGAGTAGATTTCGCTGCCGACGATGGGGCAGAACGGGATCTTGGTGCCGAGTTCTTGGCTGATCGCGAGCGCAAGCGCCGTCTTTCCAGTTCCAGGCCCTCCAGCCAGCAGGACGCCTCGGCCGGCCATCTTCTGTGCTCGAATCAAATCCACCACGACGCCGCAGGACTGGTTCGGGATGGGTTAGCGAGCCAACGGGCAGACAAAATGCGCTTCGGAGCCTTACCTCTCGAGCGCCTGCTTGACCGACGAAGCCGCCGGACTGCTTCTCCGAGTATCCATCTGGCTTCAAGCCCAGGCCCTTGATGTGGCTATGGGCAGCTGTGCGATTGTCTCGCTTGTTGCCTTTGACTTCGCTGATCTGAACCATCTTGTCGGTAGGCGGCCGATGTCGTCGAAAACGTTGGGGTCTGTCTGGTCGGATACGAAGGCGCGGGGGGTCTCGGCGATTCTGTGTGATCGAAGCGTGGGCGATGGAATTGTTGTTTGCAGTTGTAGCCTCGAGCTCCAAAGATTTGCGACTGGAGCTCGGTCCCTGCGTACAACCCGTCTCCTTGACAATGCGCGTCTTCGCGCTATGTCGCGGCACGTGACCCGACGTGAGTTCCTAAATTTCAACCTGCCTAGGTAGGGGTGGGCTACCCTACAGAATTTCGTATGATGCAAGTATGTCTACTTGAGGTATCTGGCACTGTTTTCAGCAGCTGACTTTTTATTATAGTTTTAGTCATATCCTATCTTGTTTCTCTTTTTATTGCTACGATAGTAGACAATAGTCCTCAACTAAATGTATCTGTTTGTTTAACATGGATGGTGACTTATCAACACAGAAGCCAACTTCAAAAACATTGCACGTCCACTGAAGGGAGCAATTTCTACGGGCGTGTGAGATGTACCCTAGGCCCAGATGAATATAATCAATCTGGATACAGTTATAACTAAATTCAAGGATCACTTTGTTTCTGGCTCGCGCTTTAGATCGTATTTTGTTGATGCCTTTAGCATAAGGGGTTTCAAGCAATTCCCGGATAATGAAATCGGGTTATTCAGGAGACTTGAAAAGACATTGACGTATTACATAAAACCCAAACATACTCCATCCATGGATCGTGTACCATGCTACGTCCAAAGCACGCCAGGTTGTATCTTCTATCGACTTATGCGCAATTCTTCTGTCGTCCCTACAGTGTTCAACAGCATCGGTGAACCTTCCGACTCCCCCAAGAGATTTCCCAATCTTTCCAAGTCATCAGAAGGAGGTTTTGCTGGCGGAGCTCTCTTCATCAACACAACGCCAACCGCACTCCCCAAGATCAGAGTGCACCCGGCACCACTCATTAGATCCATCCGGTGCCCAAACACCCACCGATCAAAGCTGACTGCGAAGAGCATGTGAGTGTAAATCATGGCGTTGGCCCGGTTGGACTTGTCGGACCCGAGCCCTGTCGTCAGCAGATACTGCATGATGAAGCCTAGGATACCGAGAGGTAGGAGAAGCATCCACTGCTTAGCTGTAGACGGAGTGACCCATTTAAGTCCCGGTTGGTCGACGTCCAGGACAGGTCCAAGACCAAGGGCGAGTGCTGAGATGATGCTTGATATGACACTAAATGCGTTGACTGAGATTAAGGGATGCGCTCGCTTCCCTATCGCCCGAAGAGCTGTGAAAGCACCAGCGGCTCCCAGAACACCTAGAAGGGCGATGCCAACGGCAACAAGGCGCTCCTCCGCCGTTGCTTCATGATCGCTACCTGGAATTCCGGAATCCGGGGGATCGCTTGCCGCCGGATCCTCGTCAGTCGAGTTGGAGAACAAGGACACCGGCTTTGCGATTAGCACCACACCCGAGAGGGCCACTAGGGTCGCGAGTTGTTCTAGTCGGGTGAACGGTTCCTTGAGAACGAAATAGCAGATCATGCCAGCGACACCCGGTGCAAGGAAGGTGATGACGGTGGCATCGGCAAGCGGGATGTACATCATGGAATACCAAACACCGAAGATACCAAAGAAACCAGACACGCCTCGCAGGATTAGAAGATGCTGAATGCTCTTGCTGCCGAAGGGGAAGCCGTGCGTCTTCATCCACCACATGTACACGGTACAGCACAGAGTGGTGATGACCTGTCTGAGAAGGAGGACCTGAACGGGGTGCATGCCATTGCCCTCGAGCTCGACGAGACGAGCACTGAGATTCATCAAGGACCCGAAGAACTGCGATAGAGCAACGCAGATGGCGGGTTTGTTCCTAATCCAGAATGCCCTCCACCGGGAAGGGTGTTCGTTGGCTTGCGCATCCATGCCATGGTGAACCATCCGCCCCGACGGGATCGGTTCGAGAAGCGGACTCGCAGCAGGACTCAACGACAGGCGGCGGAAGTCGTCGAAACTCGAGTTGCCCAGTTTCGCTGCCCCCACGTTGGGGGACTGAGCATTCGGAAGCGATAGGCGATCTCGAGGCTCTTCCCTAGACTCCCAGGGGGCGAGCTTGGCAAGAGGAGTCTGAGGGATGTCATCGTAGGGCGTTGGGGCTCCAGGCTCCCGAGTCATAGCTGCTATGAGAGGTTGGCGGTAGCGGTTTGTGATTGCTTGCTGGTTTACAAGGGTACCGGAGTCATCAAGAAGCAGGAGGACATGGGCCGTGTGTCACAGCGAGTAAGCCAACCTCAAACAACGGAATAGATCTCTAGTCAAGCAGTGAAGAAAACCTTGAAACATAAAAGAGAGTGGTCAGGGTAGAAAAGGAGCACCACTCGGTAGCTAACCCAAGCATAAGCACCACCAACACCGTTGGCGCGGACCCCGCAGCCGCAGCCGGTGGGATCGGTAGCCGACAAGGCGTTTCCTCCAGAGCACAGCACGAATGAAAGACGATGCGTCCCATGGGCGGGCGAAATCCCAGTGGGGGGTGGATCCGGTTCGGTCAGGCTGGGAGCCCATCTCAGCGGCTGTCGGAGGCTTCGAGGGACCTCAAAAAGCCTTGCCAAACAGCCCCCCCCCCCCCCCCCCGGTTTCGCCGTTGCCTTGACCGGCCGGCCTTCTGACCAGTTGGAGGCCCGCGGAGAGGGCTGACGACACCAATGGAAACGCGACGTGTGGGAGGAAAAGGTGGGAAGGGTGGGTTGCGGATGACGAGACGGGCCAGAGGTGCAGGTCTTGGCTCGCTGCGCAGGCGTAGTTTTGCTCCGACGCTGCCGACGTCGCCCCGGGAGATCGGCGGAGGTGCCTCCGAGCCTGTGGTGGGTCCATCTCCGTGCTATTTCCACGGGGTCTCTAACGGGATTTCGCATCAACATTTCCATATTGGTAGAATCAGGATTGATCTGCCTTCCTAAACGCTCATCTCCTTCTTCATATGGGCCAGCGAGTCCATGTAAAATTAGTACGGGAGGGAAGGTTGTAGCTGTTACTAGCGTCGATCAGTGACAACAACTCGATCTCATCCATTGACCGTGTCGAGCATAACCAGCCTGTGGGAAAAGAATTACGGAGCTCATCCGATTCGACTGCGCAGACCTTCTAGAGAGCTTCACTGAATATACTGTCAATTTATTCGGAGGACGCTTTGGAATTCGGAGGCTATACAGCCGGGTTGATGGAAGTGCTGAGCGGAGAACACGAGTGCTCCCGACATTGTTTTGGGAATCACTCGATGATTCGTCCATAGTACAAGTCTTAGGGTTTGAATTACTATATGATTGAGGATCGTAGTCCTCTTGAGTTGTACAAGTATAGCTGGCCTCATTTAAAATTTATGAGGCGGATGTAGGTGAAAAGCAATCGAGAAGACTGAAAACTTCTCGGGTGCTAGGCTCGGGCGTTTGGCCATTGCTTCCAGGAAGCTGTGTGTTATATCAATAGCTCAATCTTCAAACTCGAACAGCGTACTGGGCTCCTTAGTGTTGTCTCGGAAACCGTCAAACTTCTGCAGCAGTTGTCCTCCACCTTCTAAATTTTGTCTTCGACTTGGGGCATGAGAGCGGACTCAACTACACGCAAAGACATGCTATGCAACGATTTGTTAAAGGTGAATAATTGGGGATGAGAGAAGATGGAGGTGGGAGTCGGAATGCAAAGGTAGATACAAACTGGAGGTGTGATGTAAAGGCAACTAGGATGCGGTCCAACCGTTGACACGTAAGTTGGTTTGCTCTGACGCTGCCGACGACGCTTTGACGGATCGGTGGAGGTCCTTTGGGCCCGTATGTAGCGGGTCCACCTTCGTGCTGCTATTCCCCTACCTATCCAGGCGGGTTGGGCTGGCTAGGCTGTCTTCGACCGTTGCTAAAAGCGTTTCAATTAGGACGACATGGCGTCAACGTGAAGCTTCTGGCCTAGTAAAGAATGGCTAGACTGACAGTTGCCGTTGGCAAAGCTCATGAGTCGAACGCGCCAAATACGGACTGGTGAGCACGGCATGGGACTTCAGCCGCAATTGGCGGTTTCACTAAAACTGCTGGAATGCCAAGCGAGTAGGATAGTTTCTTGTGAGTCCCAAGAAAGATTAAGAAAAGCTCCTAAGAAGGTATCCTAGGTATGTAAGTGCAAGGATCTGAGAAAACCCCAAGACGAACACCAAGCCGCTACGGGAAAGGCTGAGTTCCCCGAAAGAACTGTCGGTCAGTTATCAGCGCCCAAGCACCTGCCCCCAAGTGCGAGCGCCCAATCGGATGTTGGGAAATTAAGAAGTAGTCTTCTTGTGTGCTCCATGCGAACTCTTTTATGTTTTTGGGCCAATTGGTACTTTTGAGCTCGCTGTAATTAGGTTCCGAGACGTGGGATTTATCCTGGAGCCGCGTTTTAGTAAGGTTGCGCCGGTTCACTGGCAGCGTGCTGGATAGGTACCTGGCAACCCGGGCGAGCTCTTGGCAGACCTTGTACCATCACTAGCTTCGTATTCCGTAGACGTTGCCAACATCTTCTCGTGCGAAGACGTCCCCTGTTCGGAACTAGACACAATTTTCACTGCTGTGCCATGTAGGTAGGTAGTGACTCGCGGTGCATCTTCTCCCTCATATTTTTCTGGGCGCTAGCACGAACACTTATCGTCGTTGGTTTCGAAGGGGTACCGCCTGCTTACGGTTGCCACACACACTTCGGATGTTTTGTCGCGAGTAGGAATCCCCGTTGGCAACACTAAAAAGACCGGACGACACCAGACGGCACCAAACGGCAACCAGGGTCCAGACGACACCAGGGTCCGGAGCACACTGTCCACTGGTCCAGGCACAGCAGGTGGCTGCGCTGAGGGGGGAATAGCACAGGGATGCAGGCTCCCGCTCCCCCACCGTCCCGAGGTTGAGGTACGAATACAGTGTGGCAGTTCGTTAGCAGCGGTCGGAAGGGGCCAATCTTTTCCGTCTTCTTCACCTGAATGCGTCAACGACTCGACGGAGGCCAGGTACCCGCACCCATAGCGGCCCGTGTCAGCGCAGTCCTGGCAGCAGATCTGCGTAGATCCGGTAATCATCACGGAGCCGACCCGGGCGGCGAAGTGCTAGTCAGAGGCTCAGAGCGAGCTTGCGAGCCTAGCAAGCCGCAAGCCGCAAGCCGGATCAATGGCCCGCGCTCGCAGAGTCACAACCCTTTCATCCGCCCGATAGAGCTATGCCGGGGCTATGTGACGTTGTCCGCCAGAGCTGGCTTCCCTCCGTGGACGTGGACGGAACGAACTAGAACCATCAGCCTAAAAACACGAAACGTGACGGTAGCTAGCATCCGCTTGTATGCCCTCCATGTGCATTTGTACAGCACACAATAGGTGATCTTGGCCGCAAGGGGCGACGGCGCATGTGGACCAAGACCATTTCAAGACAGGACTGAAATCAAAGAAGCAAAAACATGACGGAAGGTGATATCATACAGAGACTGAGACCCGCAGGACTGGACGGGGGGGCAAGAGTAACAGACTTTGGCTGAAAAGGCTTGATTCAGGGTCCGCAGCACAGCGGTGAGTTGGAGAGATACTATGGGTACTTGCCGGTTGATGCACGTGACCAGATGCTCTGGATGGAATGGGCAAACAAACGGTATCACAGCGAGAAAGGCATCCGCGGATTTTCCCTGGTCGTTTGTGACGATGCCTCTTGTAAGTAGGAATTTGTGGATTTGTCGGCACCTAGGTCCATTTGCGGTTCTTACATCTTCCACTCTGAGACAGCCAACAGAACAAACGTGCAGCCCACTTGTCACCTTTCAGTTAATTTAGTAAATTTACCGGGAAGAGGTGGAGGTGGGTTTTTTTTCTGTGCCATCCTTGGCGGGGTCGCATCCTGGAAAGACCCAGGACACCCCCGGTTGCCAGGACCCAGGACCCAGATCCCTCGTCCATCAGAAAAAAAGCTCTTGGCTGTTAGCTTCAATAAGGCGCCACGAGTACTTCGTACCTTGCTGTCTGCTAAAGTCCGTGGTAGGTAAGGTAGCCAGGTTGTCGCCTCCGACGAGCTCCAGGTGGATCGTCACTTCTCACTTTTCACTAGAGGAGCTGCCGGTGCGGCTTGGTTTCATCCCCGTCCGCGTCCGTCCGCCCGCTCAGGTTGGTTCTCTCCAACCGTCCTCGTCCCGGTCCTCGTCCTAGTCCTTGACTCTTGACTCTTGACTCTTTACTCTTTACCCTCGCTGTTGTCTCTCTCTCTTTCTGGGTCGTCGTCATCCGCGTCCGCGCCCTCACTCTCGCTCCTCAATTTCCCATCGCTTTCTCGCTTCCTCTCTCATCACCCTCGTCGCCTCCGTCGCCGCGGCAGTTATAAAGACAGACACTACGCCCTTTCCTGTCTCATCTAGCTCGCCCCCATCAGATCGGCGCCCTCAGCTCAACTACCTACCTACCCCTCCTCCACCCGCGTGGCCATTCTCCGCGACGTCCTTCCATCACTCAACCGTCCTCCCTTTTCTTGCCTCGTTGCTCTGTAATCTGTCTCTCTCTTCTTCTTGCTCTTCTTCTAATTATCCACCACCATCTGCCGTCTGCTATCAACCACCTTCGCCATGTCGCCTCACCCCACCCTCAAGGCGACCTTCGCCAGCCGCTCCGCGACCGCCACCCACCCACTCAACGCCTACCTGTTCAAGCTCATGGACCTCAAGGCCTCAAATCTTTGCCTCAGCGCCGATGTCGCCACCGCCCGCGAATTGCTCTACTTCGCCGACAAAATTGGCCCCTCCATCGTCGTCCTCAAGACTCACTACGACATGATCTCCGGCTGGGACTTTCACCCCCAGACCGGCACCGGCGCCAAGTTGGCATCACTGGCACGGAAGCACGGCTTCCTCATCTTCGAGGATCGCAAGTTCGGTGATATTGGAAACACTGTCGAGCTGCAGTACACCAGCGGCGCCGCCCGCATCATCGAATGGGCCCACATCACCAACGTCAACATGGTCCCCGGCAAGGCTTCTGTTACCTCTCTCTCCAACGCCGCTGCGAAATGGCTCAAGCGCCGCGACTACGAGGTCAAGACCTCCGTCTCCGTCGGAACCCCTACGATAAGTAACGCCGATTATGATAGCGAGCGATCTGATGCCGAGAGGACCGATGGGAGCGACGAGGCCGAGCCCCCCCGTCCTGACAACGGGCGCAAGGGCAGCATCGTCTCTACCACTACCGTCACCCAGCAATACGAGGCTGCCGACTCACCGCGTCACGTGAAGACCATTGCCGAGGGAGACGACAATCATTTCCCCGGAATCGACGACGCCCCGGTCGAGCGAGGTCTCCTCATCCTAGCACAGATGTCTACCGAAGGCAATTTTATGAACAAGGAGTATACGCAAGCCTGCGTCGAGGCCGCAAGAGAGCACAAGGACTTTGTCATGGGTTTCATCTCCCAGGAGAGTCTGAACTCGAAACCTGATGATGCTTTCATCCACATGACCCCTGGCTGCCAACTGCCCCCTGATGGCGAAGACGTCAACGCAGATGTCAAGGGTGACGGCAAGGGCCAGCAATACAACACGCCGCAGAAGATTGTGGGTATCGCTGGTGCCGATATTGCCATCGTGGGCCGCGGCATCATCAAGGCGGGCGACCCAGAAGAGGAGGCTGAGCGATACCGTTCCGCGGCATGGAAGGCTTACACGGAGCGAGTTCGATAACTTGCAAATATGAAACATCAAGAGATGGGGGCGGCGAGTCGTCCAGCGGACTACGTATCATGATTTACGCGGGGTGTGTCTCCGAAGTAGCATACAAAAAGACACAAAGATTCGGGATGTAATCAAATCACTTTAGCCCTCCGTGTTATCCGCGGCGTTGTGAATGCCCCGGCTGGCAGAACATGCTATGCTTCTTTGACCCAAGCAAGCTCGATGTCTGTTCAATTTCTGACATTGATGTGTTTGGCTCTGGTTTGACCATCCTAACTCAAACGGACCTATCGAATTGTAGTCTTCCGCACCCTTCAGATGGCGCCCAAAGGTGGGAAATGGCATATGCCTGCCTGTTCTGAACCCTGTCAACTCGTAGACCCGCTGTGCACTTGAGCGAATTGCAAAACCATTCTTTAACTCTAGGAATGTGTTACCCTTTGACTTTGTGATTCGTCAATATTATTTCATCATAACCTGTGGCTCCATGCCACCGGGGGTTAGATGCTGTCCCCGTCCGAAAATCAATACCCTGGACGCCCGACCCATGCCTATATCCGAAAACACCGACGAAACTCGAGAACGCTCATCGCTTCTTTCCTAATGCATCTGCCTCAGCCTCGATATCGTCATCCGCCTCGCCAAGCTCCTCCTCGACCCGTGGCGCCCGCGCCTCAGTCTTGTTGTGCTTCTTCTCCTCATCGGCAGCATCTTTCATGATCTCGTCCTCGCCGTCGCGCAGAATTTCGCGGGCCTTCTTGATTTCCTTCTGCTTCTCGAAGACCTCTTGCACCTTGCCCAGAAACGCCGGATTCTTGCGGAACGCAAACTCAAAGTCCTCGTACTTGATCTTCTGTCGGCCGGAGTAGTTAGCCGCGCGCGTCGCCTCGAACGCGATCGATTGCATGAAGTCGGTGAGGATCTCGTCGAGCACTCGCACCGTCTCGGGGAGAGGGTTCTGCACGTCGCCGTGCGCGTAGAGCAGTTGAGCCACTGCAGTTGTTTGTCAGCTCGGTTTGGGGGAATCCGGTGCGCGGGAGGCGAGGGAGCAGACGAACACTCGTTATGGCTGAAGTTCATCTTGCCGACATTCTTGCCGGCGCGTGCTCGAGGCTCCATGTTGGCTTAGCTGGGGCGTCGCAAGAGCGACGCGTGTAGTTCGTAAAAGAAGGACGTTTCTGGAAGTAAGCTGGGATATATCTCAGCTCTGAGATGAAGAGTCTCAGGATGCGAAACCTGGCCGGTGGTGTTTGGACGATACTGTAGCTGGGTTCGTCAGCTGTGAGATGTCATAGAATGAGGTTAACCAGGTTGGTGGGGGCCGCATGTGCCGGTGGGGTGGTTGCCAGACGTCACCCTTGCACGTTCCGGCTCGGCGAATCTTTACCCCTAAGCACAACCTTGCCTACGGGGGAGGCTGCCGAGTACTAGACCTGTATCCTCGCGCGCGCCGCATCGACTTTCGCGACGACAAGCTCGCTGCCACGTACGAAGAACACGACCAAGAACGAGACCGATACAATTCCAACAACCCGATATTCTCCGTTGAATCACCAAGATGGTACGTCCGCTGTTTCATTTCCCGACTAGACGTCAAGCTCTGACAAGCTCCTGCAGTCGGCCCTCTTCAACTTCCAGTCGCTCCTCCTCGTCCTCCTGCTGCTCATCTGCACGAGCGCATACGTCCACCACTTTGCCCCGGGCATCATGGACCGGAACAAGGACGGGTATGTTCTCCTGAACCCTCTCGCCATGTTGCGCCAATAACTGACCGGTCTAGCGTGATGGGAATCTTCTGGAAATGCGCAAGGATAGGGGAACGGCTGAGTCCCGTCATAAGCATATGCTGTGTCTTCATGGCTGTACGTCCCGGCTCGTATCCTGCTGTGGCTCTTTGCCGACCGGCAACCATTCTGACATAATTCAGGTCACCATCCTCATGAGCTAGATCTTGCGCCCCGTACGAAACAACGATTCCTTCAAGATATCACGACAGATGAGGAGTTGGAGCGAGAGACCACCGTTGGCGACTGTCAGGCGTAGGCGGAATTGTCCACAACAAATTTGATTTATTAATTCGGTCTTTCACTTTGAAAGAGGCACGGGTACAATGGGGAGTCTCGGGTACGGCGTAGCATTCTGCATATTTCGGAACTGACCGTCTGCGAGATGAGTTTGCGTCACACTGGACCTGCCGTGGTCCCAAAGAGGAAGTGCCTCGAACCCGAGGTCTCACGAAATCATGCCCAAACGATACCTGCGCCGTCTCGATGCGTGCGTCCGAATTCGGCTCCTTCGATGGCTGACTGAGCCGCTTGGATCATATGCGATGTCCCGCTAGTTGCTGCTGTTTGGGTGGTCCACGGCAGTGGAAGAGATTGGGAGGCAACGCCAGCTCTCCCTTGCTATTTGATGGGTGATCAGCAACCCTAGGCAATACGATCAAATTCAGGGGCTCGACAATGGTTCGAAAGCGATGGCCGCACCCAAACAGACATTCATGTCAGCAATCTCAGCGATGCATAGAAAGATCACACGCCCAAGATCATTACTTGGTCTTCACTAATATACCGGATCAATGTTCATTGTGAAACAACCGCTGCCTTGAAGTGTTTTGGAACAATGCGACTTCTGCGATCTCCCGCACAGTACTTTCGTTCTATTGTGTGAGGCTTCCTTGACAACATATGCACCTCAAAGTTGCGTGCTCCCTTTCGGATGTAACGAAGCTTGCCATAAGGAGTCTACTTATTATTGATTGTACTACATTGCAAGGTGCTGCTACCGAAAACCAAAATTGCATGCGAACATGCCGAAGCTGTGCAAGGGGGCGACGAATCAGGAAGGAGATGAGACCGTCCGATATGTGTCTGCTTCAGATCCTTTGGTGCAATGTGAAGAGAATAAAGCTGACACCGTGAAGGCGAGACCTCGGCCCATCTTTGCGGACTGTCGGTGGGAGTAGCACTAGAGATGCTGATGTTGGCGAGGAAGCAAACATATTGTGTCTTGGAACAGCCGATGGTTGCGGCGGAATGAGGGGTGCTGGGCAATGCAAGGAACCGTGGAATCCACGGATGGATCGATTCAATGGTTCAGAGGAAAGTAATGATCCCTTGTGCAACTAGCCTATTCGCTTGCCGCATTCTCAACTCGTATTCCATGCTAATGGGGATTGAGACAGAGGTTGGAATGAGACAGATCTGCCAAGCATCTAGACTGAGCAAACATCTGTTCGAGACTACGGTTGAAACAGTTGCACACACTAGAAAACGTCTCAGGGACAAGTCTATCTGCCCTCACCCTTTCCTCACAGCGACCTGACACATTGATTGGCACAAGGGTACGCACTTACACGGAGCCATCGGTAACCTACATTCGGAGTGGCGTGGTAGTAGAGCAGCAAGAAGAGTGAGATTGCTGTGCTCCGAGACGGGTCTTGCACGGATAGTCACTCATCGCTAGGCGTCGAGTGTTCAAGGTTGGGGATATTCGCCAGCCGGAAGCCGGACGTGCTGGGCTTGGCGGCGCAAGGGGAGTTTGAGACCGCAGGATCCATCCGGAAATCCGCCATCGTGGGGCGGGACGGGCTCGGAGTTTGTCGCCCGCCCTTTTCCGCCCTTTCTGACTCGCACAAAGCTCCGAGTTAAAATAACGAGTGCGAGAAGGCAGGGCACGTTTCGGAGAGTGGGAGAGACAGTGGGAGTGTAGCGAGGTTTGCAAAGCTAAGCGCCTCCTCCGGCGGTGGGCTACCGGGAGAAGGTGTGTGGTTGACTCAGGTGAATGAAGGGGCATAGGATTGGACGGAGGGATGGGTGGATGAATGGATGGAGGGCAATGCAGGGGGGGGGGGCAAAATGAAGCAGCCTTTTCGTGTTTGCGGTACGAAAGGCGTATTACGACGGCTGCTACGAAGTAATAGTACAAATATACGCGGATGCTACTATAGGCAGTTCTGGCTACTGTGCGAATAATGCACCATGTATAGAGATTGGAGAACCAGGTGTGATAAGGCTTCTGGGGTATTGCTGGCTGGATCGATGGATCGATGGATCAACGGATGGTTCGTCAAGTCGTCCGAGCTTCCCAAGTTCCCAACATCGGTGTCAGCTCCAGCACTAGTAGTACCTAGCAAAGTAGCATCAGGGGAGCAGGGACCGGGAATGGAGAAAAAAAAGAAAGTAGCAAGGCCTCTCTCGTATGTGTGTGTGTGTGTCTCATCAATCTCAGGCCGCCCTGTTTCCCAGTGCCAGTCCCAGGCACCCCCCAACAAAAGACGTTGTCGACACATTGGACACACGTTGCCGCAGAAGGCGGCACCAGCATTGGGGGATAGATCGGCCCTCACAGCGCATAACCAAGAAAAGAAAAAAAAGGATGCCTTTTCGTGCTTGGTCTTGCATGACGCTATCGCCATTCCGCCTCGGCTGGGCCGCAGCGACGGCGGCCTTTGTGATTTATGTCTTCATTTCCCAATACCCCCCCTCCTTCAGCCCCGATGGAGGACAACAGGGCGGCGCTCTCACCGACGAACGAGGCCCGGCCCCCCGAACGTTGGAGAACGGCTCGGGGATCCGCTGGGCGAGCTTCACCGAGAAGGGCCAGTGACGGCGCCAGCGAGCGAGCGAAGGCTTGCGCCGAGCTGACGGGGCGGGCTCGGCACAGAAAAAGAAAAAGAAAAAGCCACAAGAAGAAAATATCAAGTGTGAGGAAGGTGGTAATGGTGATACGGCGTTATCTCCACCATCCTAGGGAATATAGGGAGATGCACGATGGGATGGTTGAGGTGTCACCGAGGGTGTGTCAGCGTAGCGGTCGGGCCAGTCAGGCGGACCCGAAGGTTCAGGAATGACCTCAGCGTCCATGGGCCCGGGATCGGATCTATCTGAGTTTGCTGGGTTACATGTCAATGCGAGTGAGAGCGTGAACGCGTGAGCATGCCATGATGATGAGGGCAAGGTTAAATAAAGGGCAGGGGAGGAGGAGCGCCAGCTGAAAGGAGGTTTCCGCCAGCCACAAAGGCAAGGCCAACAAGCGTCGAACAAGCGCCCAGCTGAGCGGAACGAGGCGGCGGTGGAAGAAGCTTACTGCATAGCACACCTGTAATTTCATGTAGGTACTAAACTATCCTACTGTAATAGTGCTGGGGGTGTTGGGACATTCCCGGGCGGGACGGACGGACGGGGTGAGCGATACGGACGGATCGGGTCCGTGTTGAAGCGCCCCTCCTAACCCCCCGAAAGCCAACTCCGAAGCCAGAGCCAGAATGGGGGACGTTTCCGTCACTAACACTGGGGAGGATGCGTTTGGGTTCCAGGTTCATCTCGAGGGGAAAGTGAAACAGGGCAGAGCCATCAGCGCTGATAGTCGGGGGTGCGAGTTTTGTTAGTTACTCATGCGCGCCTCGACCACCACCCACAGCACGATGCATCATCATCTACCTAGAACAGGCTATTTCGCGTGCGTGCGTGTAGTAGGAATACTGCAATTCCCGAGTGGCGGGCGCAGATGCTAGCTAATGCTGCTGTCTGCTGGCCGTGCTGCATATAAGGTTGACGAGGCCAGGCCATGTGCGACCATGCGTCGTGCGTCTCCTTTGGTCCTTGTCATGCGCGTGCATGTAGCCGTTGAATGTGTACACGACGAATATGCGGGACGGATGCGAGAGACTAATACGGACCCGTCTGGTTGGGGCAGGGAAAAGAGAGCGATGACGATGAGACGGCGGCACCAGCCACGAAAAGAAAGGGTTGTAGTGTTTCTTCGGCGTAGGCTATGCAGTTGGGCATGACTTGAAAGAACCAGTCCGGTCCAGTGCAGACGGCATCTGGCATCTGGCATACGGCATGAGGCACGAGGCCTGAGGCGTGCGTGTGAGGGTGCTGGCGCAGATGCAGATGCGGCTGCGGATGCGGCTACGGCGGCCGAGGTCTAAGAGTCACAGAGCCGGAAGAAGAAAAAGAGAGTCACGGCCAACTTTCGGTCAACGACGAGGCCTCAAATGACGCTGGGCATTTTGGGCGGTGCAGTAGGTGCAGCGCAAGTGCAGTGCGGTGCAGCGCGCAGGTCGCAGCAGGATGAAAACGAGGTGTTAGTTACGGCCTAAGTTGGGGTGCAGATGAGAAAGTCGCAGCAAGTCGAGTTGATGCGTTGGCTTGTTGAGGATACGGTGAGGCCCACGGAAGGGGGAGGGGGGGTTGACGATGGTGAGGTGTGTGGCGGGTCGAGGGATGGGAATGCGACGGCCCAGTTCTGGAACTTCTGCCACGAAGGCCAACAAGTGAGGAACGAGTCGATGTGAGGGGGAAGCTGGTGGTAGATACGGGCGAGACATACATACAGCCAGCTAGCTAGCAAACAAACAAGCAAGACAGAGGCCATGTACACGCAAAAAAAAACAAAAAAAACATCACAACCAACTCAGACAGAGGAACCAACACCAGAGACAAACCCCACCTCGGCGACAGGAGGGAGACTCGACGAGACTCGACGGCCCTCACTCCCTCGCTGCTCCACACTGCACCAGACTTTTGACAGAAACAGGGTCCCCAAGTCCAGTACCACCGTACGTACGTAGCCCACACGAAGCAACCCGCTACACACTTACAAGCACCAACACGCAAACCACACCACTGCGACACCACCACCGTCCGACGTCGTCGCTGTCGCCGGATTTCAACGTTGGTGGTCGAAGGCCCTGGATTGGACCCTGACCGCCGCTGTCCCCCCCTCCCCCTCCCCCTCCCCCCCGACCTGAAGCCTGAGTCTCGCCGGACGCCCTTCTCCCTTTAATTATTTCGCTCCCACCATCCCGGGATGCCCTTTCCACATCCCGCGCGCGCCGCACGTTGCACCGCTCTCACCTGGGCTGGGTTGGGCCAGGTCGGGTACGACGCTGCTGTCCCGTTGGCTGACTTTTTGGTCGACAAGGGCAGACAGACAGACAATGCTTGCTCCACACCAGACACCTGGCGCTTCCCTACCAGCTTTGGGATCGTGAGGAACCTCGTGTAAAAGCAGGAGCAGTAGTTACGAGGCGCGGAGGCGCGGAGTGAGGCGTGCGGCATGAGGCATTGAAAAGGCATGATGATGATGAGGCGCGCGCCGCTTTGATACGTAAACTGGGGCACCCAAACGAGTTCCCAGCTTCCCACGCGGCCGGGATCTGGCCCGCCAGCGATGGGCGGAGTTCGGTCCTCAACCCATGGACCACGGGGCGGCCATTGGTAGTAGCGCCCCAGGCCACATCAAACTTCTTTCGACCTTTTTTTCCCTTCGAGGTGTGTGCTGCTCGACTGTGAAAGTGGCACGACACGCCTGGACAGTCGAGCAAGGGGCCTGGCGGGCTCGTCCCATGGGCCACACGGCTGGCTGTTACATAGGGACGTAGGTTTCCTCCTGGACGTGCCCATCCCCGTGGCGAAGGGCTGCGTGCTCCGCGGTGCCCGTTGGTACGCCGATGAGTCGTGATGATGTGTTCAGGCGACGCTGACGATGGCGGCGGATGTGGATGTGGCATGTGGTGGTGGCGGACTTTGGATGCCCATCGAACGCTGCTGAGAAGGAAACGAAGAGGCGCCTGCAGCATTCTTTGCGCAGAGGCGGGCCTCTCTCTCTCTCCCCTTGCCTCCCTCCCTCGCCGCCACAGGGAAGAACAAAAAGAGAAACATTGGGCAAAGAATCGCCCTTCCACCCATTCATTCCCTCCGTCAAGTTACGTCGTCGTGCGTCTTGCGCCGCCGCCGCCATCGCCGTCGCCGGTTCGGGCAATGCACGCGGGCTTGGGATGGATGGATGGGTTGGGCCCCACGGAACTGGCGCTACGCATTGATGAGGGAGTGGAGGCGAGAGCCAGCCGTCATCGCCAATCTCGTTTTGCGAGGCCCCTTTGGGCAGCGAACAGACAGAACAGCGAGCAGCGAGCAGCAAATGGAAGGCTCGTAGCGGCCGAAGCTCGGCTGTCATTCGTCGCGAAGTCCCTTCTGCAGTTCTAGTTCCAGTTCTGCAGCCCGCGCTCGCTGCAGCTTGCTCTCTCTCTGTCTGAACTCTTCTGGCCCGCTTCTAGATCAGCGGCGGCGGCTGATGGGGTCCTCCCCTGTCGCCTCCACTCTCCCAGGTTCCTCTCTTCCTCTTCCTTCCCCCCCCTGGCGGCTCCCACACCCCTGGCACCGCCGGGCCCATGATCCCTGGCCTCCCTTCGGCTACAATTGGAGTCCTGGGGAGGTCCCTGAGTCCCTTGGGATCCTCTTGGGGATGGATTGGATGAGGATGAAGGGTTCAGGCTTCTTGGGGGAAGCCCCAAAAAGGGCGGAAGTCGTCCCCGTTCCCGCTTGGCGGTGCGGCCGTGTCTTTACACACAAAGTGGCGTCTCCCCTTGCTGATGCCGGATGCTGATGCTGATGCTGATAGTACCGCCACAGCAAAGTCTCGTCGGTGCCACCCAAGTGCCGCCGTCGCTGCACTCTCTTCGTCTCGCTCAATCTGTCCACGACTGATCTCAAACTCCGACCGCCTGTCTTGGCCCCCAAAGATGATGGGATGGAGCCGAGGAGGAGGTTTAGGGTGCAATACCTGTGGGGTACTTTCTCCCACCCCTGGCGACCCTGACGCCTTCGCTGGGTCGAGCCTCAAGGTACTTCTGTACTTGTGTCCTTCCTGCTGTCAGTCCTTCTGCCCTTACAAGTAGTAGGTCTGCACGAATGCCTCTCAACTGGCGGCATGCAAGGGTACGCTTGAGCTACTACAAAGTACGTATGCCACGCTCATGGATGCCATGCCGCGCTTGTTGGCGGCGTCGTGTTGGGGGCCCTCCAAGGCTGGCTCCGAACTTCTGGCGGACAACCTGGTGGACAAGCTGGGGCCACATTGTGGAGATGCCCATCGCCATCGTCCATCGCCCATCGCCATCGACATGCCATTAATTGCTGACCCCATTCGACGGGCAGACACGTGCTTGTCCCCGAGGACCCAGGAACATTCGCATATCCGTGTGTGTGCTCATGCTCCGAAAGGGCATGTGCAAGCAAAGGCACATCCGTCCGTACCTTGATTAGCACCTCTTTTAGTCATGACTTGTCAGGTACGACGCATGCGCAAACATGTACGAGCAGGACTACGGGTTCTCAGCCGCCAGATACATTGCAGGGTCGAGACAACGCAGCGCCTCGGCCGGTCCGCTCCCTTGCTTGCAACCACAGTGATGTGAGAGTCGCAGAGAGACATTTTGCAGGCCTGGACCGAGACCCAGACCTAGACCCAGACGTCCCGTCCACGATGCTCCCTCCCCCCGCCCGCCCTGCTATGCACATAGTAGTGCAGGAGGAGACGGAAACACGAGTTGACGAGAGTGAGTGAGTGAGTGAGTGAGTCGTGCTCGCTCTCTGCTGCTCAGTAGGCACCGCTGCCGCTGCAGTGTTAGATTACTCATTACCGCACGCCCCCGGGTGGCGGTGGTGCTGGTGGCCACCTACTTTCGCTGGGCTCCTTCAACTCCATGCTCCGGCGCTCCCCTTCACTTGGCGAGGAGTGAGAAGGCATGGCCGGGACGAAGCTAAGGAAACTGCCCGTGCGGGTCTATTGGATTCCGGGGGTCGGCCGGCGAGACGGACGGGCAGCTGCCCGGGCAAGCAGCCACAGCACCTCGCTCACCTCGCTCACCCATCATACCCATCGCCCTGGCCTTTTTTTTTTTGGTTTTTTTGCAGGTCACGCTGGACGCCTGTCGCTAGAAACCAGCTATTCAAGGTACCCGTGGACGCCCTGTAACCCACCTAGCCCACCGCCCCCCCCCACACACCCGACCGCGGCAACCCACCAAAACATTGCACTGGGCAAACTGCCCACACGCCCACGCACAGCTGGCCCACGCCCCCTTTTTTTTCAGGGCCCTCGCCGCCGCCGCCCACGCCCCCCATCAACTCGCTGCATGCATGGCCGACGTCGTGGGTAGCGTAGCGTACCTGCTGGAAAGCAACGACGCAAAGGCCCGTACCGAGTGACTCCCGGGGTACCTTCCGTCCGACCTAGGTTTGCCTGATCTGCCGGGTTCCTCGTTCGTCGCAGGCCTGGCGCTATACCTTACCCATCCCATCCATCCATCCACGAGGTGGGATCTAACTACTCCCTCCTAGCAATGTACGTACTTGTGTCATGCCACGACGACCCTATGCCGGGCTCGGCGTCCAGTCCCTATTTTTTTCTTCCCTTACTCCCCAAGCCTAAGCCCAAGCCCAAGCGTGGAAATGGCCCTTACTCGCCTCGGGGCCCTTGGGTCGGTGTCTGTGTTGTGTTTGAGCGGACGGGCATCCCATCCCATCCCATCCTAACTTCGGCTCCTTTCTTGCTTAGATAGCCCATCCTGCCCCCTTTCCTTCCTCCTACCCGCTCCCTTCTTTCCTCTTTCTTCCTTTTCCTCTCTCTCCCTTTCCCTTGCTTTGGAATTCTGGAAAGAAAAAAACCATCCCTACTCTCTCATACAACACCCCCGTCTTCTCTCCGGTCTTTTTCTTGGTTCTCGTGTGCTTGGGCTCATAGATTGACCTTGGTCCTTTTGTCGTCTCGTCCGGTTGTGCACTTTCACTCTCACACCGCAGCGCACTGCCGCCCTGCCCACCCCCGGCTCCCGAATATAATACATCGAGACGACCGCCGCCAACCACGACCACGAAACCGCGAGCCACGAACTACGGAGCATCGCATCGCATCGCATTGTACCGCACCGCGCCGTGCCGTAACATAGCACATTCACCCACAAAAGCAGACTCTTTTGTCGCAAAACCCGACTGCTGTTCTAGCCTCTTCCGCTCCCGTCTGCAGGCAAACAAGTTTCGGCGCCCCCGACTACCCGAAGTCAACTTTCCCGACCCTTGCGATAGTCGAAACCACGGCGAACACAACATCTCCCGCCTGTTCCGCCCGCTAATTGCTGCAATTCTCCGGACACGCTTCCTCGCATTGCATCCATGTAAGCAAGCCCCAACGCTTCCCTACATTCTGGCCCCCTTCCATCGCACAAGGCCCGGACGCTCAACCTCTTCCGCCACTTCGTACTCGGCACGCGCAGGCGGACCGTGATATTTCATAGCCGACCACTCCTGCAGCTCGCCGTCTCCGCGTGACTCCTCTCTGTGCACCCTTACATTTCAGCTTTGTCATGATCGATGCCGAAATCCTTCTCATTTGCTAACTGTTGCTAATAGTTCACACTTCACTCCCTCGAGTTGCCATTAACGAGTGAACCTTGTTTCTTTGGCACTTGGAAACACCACTCTGTACTCATCCACTCGACGAAAATCCAGTCACCCTTTCGAAAATCATTCAGTCCTTCTACCTTCGCAGAAATCGCTTGACCAAATTCCTACCACCAACATGACGGCGGATCAGGGGTTTGGTGGTCCTGTGGAGAGATCGAGGAGGAATTTGTCTACCTCGGCTCCAGGACCTAATGGAGAGGGCGACGCCAGGCCAGAGAAGGAGGTCAAGAGAAAACCAGCCAAGGATGACAAGGACGAAACAGTACAGTCATCACAAGTCTCACCGCGCCGGTGCGACGACCCATCACAACCCAAGTCTGCTACAGGGGCTGCGCCTATGCTGCGGAATCCTTCTGAGACTTCGAGCCTTTCTCCTGAGGGCCGAAAATCTCCCGCTCCCTGTCAGCCTTTAGAGCCCCCAGTTACCCGGTCAAGTCTGAGCGAACTGGAAGTTTCCAAGATCATCAACAATCCTAAGCTCAGACACGACATTAACTTCGACCCTGAGCTGCACTTTAGACCGAACGTGGAGGGCGATAAGGGCCGAAGGAAACATGACCGAGCTAGCGTCTTCTGGACGGCTCTGAAGGAACAGCTGGTGGAGTTCATCGTGGACAGACCCAGCTTTGACGACAAATACAGTGAAAGCGATGACTGGTGTTTGCCCAAACTCCTCAAGGCTGTCAAGGATATCATTCAAACTTTGGTTCCCCAGCGAGATCGCCAATTTCTTGATGAAGGTCTTAATGTTGAGCTTCTGATGCAGCAGTTCTACAGAGGCATCGCCGATCTCGAGAAGCTAGCTCTATGGCTTTCGCGTGTTCTCAAATCTCACTGCGCGCCCATGCGGGACGAGTGGGTGGATTCCATGTACAACCAGTTGAGCAACGGCAACCGTAACAACGATGTCGACGAGCTTGTCAATGGCATGCGCAACCTGCTGAGCGTGCTGGAGGCGATGAAACTCGACGTTGCGAACCATCAGATCCGATGCCTTCGACCTGCTCTCATTGAAGAAACTACAACTTTTGAGCATAAGTTCCTGGTCAAGAAGCTTCGCAGCCGCAAAATGGACATCGGCGATGCTAAGCCCTGGTACAGAGACGCCGCCCGAACTTACCCCAGCAATGGCGCAACGGCATCATCAGCCTTTGGAGAGATGGGCATCTTCTTCGAGGGTCTCTCGCGATCGATGCTCCCCTCGGCGGGCGATAAGCCTCTTCCTGGCACATTCTTCTTTGATGAGGATCGACTGGCGCGGGTGAGGTCTGATATCCTGGATGCCATCAATCTGGATGTTTGCATGCGCATGTACGAAGACCTCGAGAGGATAGCCCGGTTCAACACGGCGCCTGCGTTCTCGAACCATACCTTGGAAGACGAGCCCTTGATGCCTTCGATGAACAGCAACTCTGAGTTCAACTTCAACACTCCCCCCTCGCGCTCGAGACCAGCGAGCCTTGCGCTGAGCTCAGCAGGCTCTGCTACTTCATCCCCCCGATCCTCGTTGGTTCTGCCTTCTTACGTCGTTCCCGATATCAACGAGGCCAAGACCAAGGCTCGCAACCTCCGCGACTCGCTCGTGGCCCTCCTTCAGCAGGCCCCCCATGACCTCCACCACCTGGAACGTTGGCGCGCCATAGCACCTTCGATGGCGCTGCAGATCTTCCGCTTCACGAATGCGCCTTCGGAGATGCTCCCTGCGTTCGAGGATAAGCTTGCGGAGAACGTTTCCAAGATCACATCGCCCATCTTTGAAGAGATCGAGGAAGCCTACCGCACGAGGCTCAACGCTGAACTGGCCTCGCGGGTTCGCTACTTCAAATCCCTATCTGGTGTTTGTCTATTCTCCATCGCCACCGGTAACCGCGTGCCAAGCGGCAGCCGCGGCCTGGATTCTGGACGAGACCGAGACCTCGACGCTGCGATCCGCGTGGGTCAGCAGGAGGGCGGCATCGAGGACATTGCCACTCGCATTGCTCACGTGGGCGTGGTGCACTGGAGGATCTGGGCCCAGCTGGCCTACATCGACGAGGACGACATGTCGATAGATTGAGCTGGATACCCACCAGGCTGCGTCACATCAGGCTTGGCGACAGGTCCAGCATCTCTGTCGACAGCAATTACACTTCTCAAAGCTCGCTTCATCTCCATTATCAGACTTCTAATATCGACACAACAAATCCGGAGGGCTATTTTCACATCGCGCAGTCATCCAGTTGGAAGAATTGCCATTTCCTTGTCATCGGCAGAATACCCTGGGTGGCCCATCTATCGCATGGATTTAATCTCCTTAGACGTCACCCTCTCATCTCGGACCCCGGAGACACCACCGGGTTGATTCGAAATACGACTTCAAACACACACACACACGCATCCTCGACCGCTCTTTTTCCTACGTCCGTTATCGCAACTGGAGTCAAAAGAAGGAGGGGCGGAGATCATTAGACGGGCTGGGACAGGCCCACACCCTGCATTCATGGCTTTGCATTTTCAGGTGTACTTGTTATGTTGATCGATTATTTTGTTGGTTGTCTTTGTTTGCTTTTTTTGCTATCATGTCCGGTTTGGTTCATCCAACCCTTGCAGTTACATTTGTGTTGCTTTTTTTTTTTTTTTTTTCNTTTTTTTTTTTTTTTTTTCGCGTCCTGGGTTGACTGTTTTATTTTTGTTCTCTCGGCGGCGTTTAGGATGGATGGCTGGTGGCTGGAGAATTGAAACCCCTCGATACATGGCGCTGGGCATTTGCGTTGTAAGATTGAGTCATGATCCTGACCTCTTTTTCCCCGGGGTGATTGGGCCACAGTGGAGTGAATTGGTTTTTTTGGGCACACCCACTACACATCACCAAGACGCACACGCGCACACAACATGCATCGCACTAAGACTCGACCGTCACACTCAACAAGTCATCACACGCACATACGCACACGCACACGCACGCACACCACACAACAACTCTCTCGCGCACTCCTCACGCTCACACACGCTCTCACACACACACTCAGACTCACTCACACTCGCACTCGACACACTCACCGCATGCAACTTTGTACATACACGGGGCGCCATTAGACATCAGAATTAGACTAAACTATTACTATTTGATCACTACCGTTACCGCTACTCGCACTTTTGACATACCGCCATTGATACCGCCATTGCCACCACCCACTAGTTCGTATTGCTTCCTCTGCGCATCTGCGTCTCCAGCCACTCACAGCCAACCGTCCCTGATGCGGTCTGTCGGTACCTACATGTCGTTTGTGACTGGTTCGGCGCCGTGGCGTCCCGGCAGTCGTTTTTGTCATTCTTTTCTCTTCTTTTCCCCTCCTCGCTGGCTTGCCGCGGCTCCGTCATGTGGCAACGCCCCCCCCCCCTCTCCATGGCGAAAACCCGCCGCAATCCACTTTTCCCGGCCCGGCCGGCGGGCTCCGGCGTCTCCTGCAGAGGGTGACGGGGCGAACCACCTCCCGCCCAGATGCATACAAAGGTACGCAGCAGGAGCACATCTCCACCCCTCACCCCCGGGGTGCCCAAGCTAACGCGAACGATCAGGACCAGGAGAAGCAGAAACCCTACTTTGCAGATCCAGCGTCATTGTTCTTTTTTTTCCCCATCTTCCCACACGCCGAGTTCGGGGGCGGGGGGGCGTGGCCCAAAAGGAAATGATCATGACCACGCCCCCCCACCACACACGCACGAATACGGAGTGCAGCAGCCCTGACGATCACCTCGGCTGATTGGGGGGAGCGCGTGGTGTGGCTGCTTCCGGAAGTTTATGGCTTTTTGTTTTCTCTCCCCTTTTCCCTTTCAGCCTCAGCCTCGTGGGGGAGGGAAGGGGGGGTTTCCTTGTTCGTTGCATATTGGGAAACGGGGAGGGTTGAGTGAGTGGTTGTATTGCATTGCTGTACTACTGTGTCTCTGGTTTTTCTTCTGTTCTTCTTGGTTAGTAAGTAATAAAGTTGAGAGATGACAAGCCTCGGGGTGTCATGCCTGTTTTGTTCCGCACACCACGCAAGGTTTACTTTCCCTCCTTCCCTTATTGTGAGGAATCATTCCGCGCTGGTTCAGCCGTGGCTTTCTCGGATAAGCGCACCTAAGTGCAAATCATGTGTTTTGCTTTTCTTTAGTTAACAGGCACGCGCGCAAAAAAAATTCCAGTTCTGAGACAACTCAACAAAAGCCTGTCCTTCGTTCCAGAGTGCCACTCGGTGCTTACGCGGCAAGTCCAGCTACAATCCGCAATTAAAGTACTTTTTCCCCCTGTCTCTTTCTTTCTTAACCCCCCTCAACTGAGTTGCAGGCCTTTTAGAGTTGACTCCGTCACATACCGGTGATATTATATTTTATCTTGCGTTGCGAATGCGACACTCTTACCTCGACTAAGATGCCAAGGTTTGGGTCCGGGCCTGTGGTTAGCATCACTGGACGATGCTTCGGGCCCGATTAAGAAAACTGTACTTTTCGGGGAAGGCCTCCAGTTATAGACTAAGTTGCGATGGCGAGTTGCGATAGAGTTGAGCGAAGGTTAAAGAGACTCGGGTGACCAGCTTACAAACGCAGCTTCTTTGTAGATAGTTGGTTCTCGGCTTCGTTTGCATTTGGCTATAGGAGCGCCTCTGAACGAACCCCGGATCCAAGAAAATAAACCCGCCCCTAGCAAAGTGTAAAGAGTACGTCATGTCTATTCCCCGCCATGCCATGCCCGGCAGAATCAACACCCCGTCATTCTGGCCCATCCTGGAACATATCTCTTCGAATCCCACTCATCCCCAACATGTCTTTTTTTATTGGTCCTTCGCCATGTACAAAAGCTCATACAATGTGATTGTCTTCATGTACCCCCGAGTACTAAAGTCGAAAGCCAAAAAACAGAAGCCAACTCCGCCAGCCGCCCTCCCGTCTCTACGTCAAGATGCTGGGATCCGGCCGGCTTTCCATGCAGATGATATCTCACACACGCCAAAGAAGAGAAAAGAAAACAAACAGGACAAGAAGGACAAAGTATCGTACAGCCCTTGAAGAACCACCTCGCGTCTGAGATTATCCGCTGAAACAGCAACAAACAGACCGCGTCATCATGACTTATCGGGGACTCAAAGGACTCTTGCCAATGCCTTGGCCACGCTTCAGTCGGGCAAGCTCCTCCTCGAGCTTGCGAGTTCGGCCACGTTCCTCCTAGAAGAACTGTTAGTAAATGCGCTGCCACAGAGGATCGTTCGGGGACAAGACATACCTTGATTTCTTCCTGGAACTTCTTCCTCTCCTCCCTCATCGTAGACCTGAACTGTTCGCTGAGCAGTGATGCACCAGCCCCCATTCGGCCAACACCGGCCTGGCCTGGCACCACCTTGAGACGCTCACCGTCTAGCTCTTCCTGAAGTTTTGTCATGCGCTCGCGCGACTTGTTCATCTCTTCTTCGAGACGCTCGCGCAGACCGCTTACCTCGCCCTCTAGCGAGGTCTTAGTTGCTAGGACGTCTTGCAGCTTGTTCTCCAGCTCGATCTTCTCGCGCTCGGCGCCTAGCGTCTCTTTGGTCACATCCTCGAGCTCCTGGACCGTCCCCCTCAACTCGTTCTTGAGCCTCGTGATCTGGTTCTGGAGCTTGACAATCTCACCGCTCGTCTTAATAGCGGCGACGTCAGCAGCACGCTCCGCCCTGGTTCCGAAGGCGGCGTCCAACTCGGCCTGGGCGATGGTGAGTTCTGTCTTAATCTCGGCAAGGTTCATGTTGAGAAGTTCCAATTCGTCCTCCTTAACCTTGAGCAACTTCTGCTTGTCAAGTAGCTCCTTCTTTTGAGACTCCATAGTCTTTTGCAGTCCCTGTACAGACTCCTCGGCAATCGTCCTTGACCGGGAAGCCTCGTCCAGCTGCGCAGTGAGCGTTGCAATCGTAGAATCAACATCCGCCAGCTTAGCCCTGCTGGTCTGAGTGCTGGATTCCACCGCGGCCACGTGTGCTTGCAACTCTTGCAAATCTCCCTCAAGGCTGGCAATCCTGACGTTGCGCTCCTCAATGTAACCATTTCGCTCCTCGATTTCAGCTTCGCGTTCCTGAAGCTGAGCGACATGCTGTTCAATTTGAGCGTTACACTCTTGGAGTTGAGCTGCATGTTCATCAAATTGGATGTCACGTTCTTGTAGCTGAACGGTGCGCTGCTGGAGCTGAGCGGCGTGCTCCTCAAGCTCGGTGGTGTGCTGGTCAATCTGAGCATCACGCTGTTGGAGCCGGGCCGCGTAATCGTCAATTTGGGCATCCCGTTCCTGCAGTTGAGCGTCGCGCTCTTGTAGTTGAGCATCACGCTCTTGCAGCTGAGCTATGTGCTCCTGGAGCTGGGCAGTATGCTGATCGATCTGCGCATTGCGTTCCTGAATCTGGATGTTGCGAGCCTCGATCTCGGCGTGGCTGCTATTGGTAGAAGTGGCCGCCGCTCGAGCATGCTCGAGATCCTCAAGAGCCTCGCTGAGCATCGTCTGAGCCATCATGGCGTCCTTCTCAGCTCGGGAAACAAGCACTCGGCTTTCTTCAATCTCTTCCTGCTTCCTGGCAAGCTCCTCATCCTTCTCTGCGTCGGATTGGTTGTTCAGCTCCCGCTGTTGCTTGATCTGTCGTTTCAGCACCGTCTTCTGATGCTTTAGTGTGGTGGCTTGTCGATACAGCCATTGGACCCGGGTAGAAAATCCGGTTAGGCTGTACTGTTCATCGGCGTCGAACTCGTCATCAGATCCTTCTTCATCATCCTCGAGACCCTTCTCCTTACGAGCCCTTCGGCGCTCCTCCGTTTGCGCCCTGATACCAGCTAGACCAGATTGGATGATATCCCACAGGCCCCTCAGGACCGTCTCTACCTGATCGTTGTCTTGCATCTTTGCAGGGCCGAGGTTGGTGGCGTCCAGAGCCCGCTCCAACTCCGAGTCGACGGCACGGACTGAGTCCTCTAGATATGCGAACTGGCCGTCAACATCGCCTTCGGACGTCTGAGGCGCAGCAGGATAATCAGGATCGACGGTCAGAAGGATCTCTCGTATATGTTTGTTCAAGGATTCGATGCGGGGGCCCAACTTGTCGTCTCCGGTAGATTCCTCCTGCTCGGCTTGGATAGCAAAGAGACCGGTTTCCAGATAGTCCATTTGGTTCTTGAGCAACTCGCCAGGCTCCATGCCGCGCACCGAGCCAAACGGTGGTTCCAAGTAGCCGTCGTTCTTAGAGGGGTTGAATCGGACAATAGCATCCCGCAACGAGCCGTTTAGGTCTTCGAGTCTGTCTTCCATCTCTGAGATGGACCGGCTCAAGACTTCCGTTTGACTTCGCAGTTGAACGTTTTCCTCCCGCACACGATCCATCTCCTCTCGGAGCTGGCTGTTCTGTTCCCGGATAGGTGACTTGAGCGGAATTTCAATGGCATTTTGGCGAGGCTGTCGGTTCGTCTGGAGCCCATCCAAGGGGTCGAAGTGATAAGGGCTTTCGTCCAAATAGTTGCCCTCGGCGGCCTGGTCCATGCTGTTGCGGCTGTAGGCGTAAAGGCTCTCGGGGCTGCCAGGCATACCGTTAAGTGGTTGGCCGGGCGAAGGCATATCCTTCTTTTTGGGGGCCTTGTGAGTCAGCTGGAGGATGCCGGCCGTATGCTCGAGCAGGCGTCGCTGAGGTTCCATCAAGCGCTTCTCGAGGTTAAACAACTCCGAGGCAAGCTCCTCGCACTTTCGTTCGCTGGCCTGCCTCTCCATCTCAGCCTCCTTGGCACGGGTTTGGTCGCCGCTGTGTCGCCCCAACAAGCTCCTCCGCTTCCCGTCCAGGCGGCCGGGCGAGTACAGCCTGGCCATGGAGATGGCGGCATCCCGGTATTTTGATTGGATCGTTAGGTTAGCACGAGTCGAGTCGACCCGCTGGCTGAGGGACTGGGTCTGCTTCTTGAGGTCGTCCACCTCCTCCTGCGAGAGAATCTCATATTGCCTGCTGTCGGAGAGGGCGGTTTCGGTGAGCAGGTGGACTTGGATGGGGTCCTTGAGGTCGACGAGGGCCGAGCTTTGGGTGCGATCGGGGTTCATCTGGAAGGGTTGTCAGTTTTTCGACTTATAGTCGTGCCGTCGGCGGCGGCTTCGGCTTGACACGTACTGGATTAAACCGCGGGGGGTCCTGCTCGAAGCCTGTGAGAATGTCCTTCCGGTAGCCTTCGACGAGGGTCTTGCCGTTGGGACTCAGGGCTGGGGGTGAAAGCCTGCGGTCGACATAGTCGTAGGGACCTGCGTCGTTGGTCGCGTATCCGCTCATGGCTGCAGAGCTCAATGTCGCGTTATCGTGGTCATAAGCACATGACACAAAGGAAAAAAGAATGCGGTCGTCTCGGTGTCGGGCTCAGGAACTCGCTTCAGGGGCCATGAACGACGGTGGCTGGTCGGGGAGGAGGATGACACTCTGAATGTCTGGCCGGCTTGGTCTGGCGCTCTGGCGGTTCTGTCTCCGAGAGTCCGGGGGGGCGGCGACAAAGGAGGCGGGTAGACGCCGGGATGTTCCACGCAGGGGTCGAGGTGCTTTGCGGTTTTGGGGCGGTGATGGCCTCGTTCCAGCTAGGCAGACTACGCGAGCAAGGGCAAGCAATTAGGAGAGCAGCAGTAGGACAAGGGGGAAGGGAGAAGAGGTCGAGAGGGCATCAGAGGTGGAAAACGGGCGAGAAAAGGGAAAAAGGAGGTCCATCGACAAGTCCATTTGGGATAGTGGATAGTGGATCACAAGTTCTCGAGGTCTCTCAGCTCCCAGCGCGCACAGCCGCAGCACAGCGTGCGTCAGTAATGGAGGGTACCTAATGAATTAGTGGGCCCGGCTGGAGGCTGGGGGGAGAACTCCCCTGGACGGGTACGTACAGGACGCTAACTGGATTCGCCAAACCCGCTGGCATGGTTCAGAAATGGGCGGCAGCGCCTGGACCCGACCGCTGAGCCGAACCAGGGGGGGGGGATCTGGCCTGAGGCTGGACGTCCAGCTCTTCTAAGATTCCATCCATCCATCCCGTGGCGGAGTACGTTCTGCTAAATGTTTGGCACCTGCAGATGTCAGCCAAAGGGGTGACTTTTCCCCATGGGTAGTTACCCTTCATCAACTCCCCAGGCGCACGCTTGATTGGTAAACCCGTATTTTTAGATTTTTGCGGCTTGACATGTTTTCTCAGCAAGCAACCTTCATCTGAGTGTGTGTGCGTCTTGTCGATCCAGCTGACGTCCATCTGGGCCCTGGCAAAGGAGTGGGCGGTGCCGTGGCTGGTCATGTTGGTCGGTATGCTTCACTTCAGATTCATGCGACGTCTATTCTGGTTTGGCAAGCGACGACTCCCGATACTGCAGACGAAGATGCGCATAGCAATTAGACAGCGTGCGCGCAGAGTCAAAGGCAGGCCCGGCCAGTTCGATGCGACAGTACATTGCAAGGCTACAAAATTGGATGTCACCCTTCAGATGCGTGCCAGCCGGGACTTGGCAGTTCCATGAGTGAAGTGCCGGTCTTCCCCCTAGCTCCATGGTTGGGTTGACTTCATTTGGCTGTTGTAATTTTCGTCATCTGGCTTTCGTCTTCTGAGACAGGTGTACGCCTCGTTGACATGCGATTGGACTATGCCGCACATGGCATACCTTCTTTCCCGCGATGTAACGGAATCACCGTGATAAGAACGCCGTCTGCATACCTGGCTCTACTCTGCCCTGCTCCATGAGAATCTCGCATCATTGTTAGAGCACTTCTCGCATCTGGTCGTAAATCTGCTGCCCCATCGTCCTCCTCCGCTCCGCCTGCCCATCCGCTCCTCCCTGCGCGCCCGTCGTCACGGCCGAGCTCTCGCCCTCAAGCCGGCGTCGCAATCCCTCAAACTCGGCGCTGCGCCTCGGCGAACTCAGCCCCACCACCCAGCCCGGCACTCGCCAGCGCACCAGCGCCGCCGGTAGTAGTCCCTCACGCCACGAGTATCCTACCACCCAGCCAATGACGGCACCCAGCAGCGAGCCTGGCCACTGCAACAGCGCCAGGTGCGCGGCAATGGCATACTTGTAGGATTTGTCCGAGAAGGTCAGTCCAACGAAGGGTGCGTTGGTGGGCGGCGCCTCGGACGTGGCCACCCTGTATTTATACATGTGCGGCACCATGGCGTGGTATTGCGCCAGCATCGCAAAGACGATGGGCGTCGGACCGGCCGGCATATAGTTGAACCACCCAGCAGTCAGAGGTCGCAGGACGATCATGACGATGGGTGGGAGGGCAGCAGTGACAAGCGATACAACGATGAGGAACGACTGCATGGGTGAGTGCGTTAGCAGCAGTTCATTTCTCCAAGTGATCCCCTAAAGCCATTGAGTCAAACGGAATACGAGCAACTTACAGCAAACTTGCGAGACCCCCACATGCGCTCGACGATGCGCAGGTTGTACATAGTCATGGCGCCAAAGAGCACCTCAGTCGAGTTGGCGTAGCATAGCTGGTAGGCCAGCAGTCGCCAGAACTGACGGTAGCGCCAGATATGGGTGTCGATGAGGATGTAGAAGTAGTGCTTGACGTCGAGAACGCTGGCGAGGATGGAGCCGGCGACGAGGCTCAGGACCGCAAGCCGGGTCACAGGCGCGTTTGTAAAGGACATTTCGGAATGCAAGCAACGTCTGTAGTGTGGCCCGCGGTTTATCGGAACATGATACGTGAAGCTCGACGATCGGGTGCTGGGCCGTCAACGAAGGTCGCTTTGATGGTGTTGGTCGATCGGATATTGGCAACGTGGTCAACGTGGTCCAGCCACGTCGACGGGAGCTTCGATCGATCCGAGAGAGGACGCAAAAAGGTGTTGCCGAGTATCTGAGGGCCCTTACGCAAAGCAGAAGCTACAGCCCGGTGTCGTTTTCAAATGTTGTTGCTAAAACCGCCCTCCTCTTCTTGGTGGTGTGCGGTTCATCGGTGGAATTCCCATGAGAGCTCTAGAGCATCCCCCGAAGCTTCAAGGTGGCAGAATAGATCACGTGAGGCGGACAATGGTGGGGACTGAGGCATGTGGGGTCGGCCTCCATCATGATGTCGTTTGACGGGCTGGGGTAATTACGGGCTCCACAATACTTCGTACTTGGTACCCTCGGATCGACAAGAGGATGGGGGCGGGAAAACGCAAACAAACGTCCAGGACCCTTGATTTGATAGCAGCATGGCCTAAAGATCGATGGCTTGACGCTGTACAACCCAAAGCACGTTGCACATACTGAGATAGGCCGCAAGGGCTAAAGCCGACGGGCTTCTTCTTTTTGCTAACAGAACTCGACATGTTTATATAATAATTATCTACCTATCTACATATAGCATCCTCACGGGCTCCCGATTTTGGTCCGCACCCCTTGGCGCACGGCACGTTGGAGCATTCAGCCCTGGCAAAAGACGTCACCGAGCTCTTGGTGTGCTGCAGGCGGAAGTGGGGGCCCATTTGGCGTCCGTCCTGGCCGTGGCGGATGCTTCTCGGATTCTTTGCATCTTCCAAAAGGCTTCATCCGGTTTACTTCGTAGTATAGACACGCGAAGCCCCCCTAGAAGGCCTTGGGGGCCTTTCTCAGTTTTCAGGGGCGCATGAAGGCCTAGCCTAAGGCTCTACAGCTCCCTAGCACGCGCCCAGGTCGCCCACTGACACCTCCGTCATCGCCGTAACCCATCCGTCTTCGTTCATTCCCTCACACGACCCCATCAACACCACCACCACGCGCGGCTCAGGCGGCAATCCCTTCCCCCTTTCACCTCCCCACCCTCCAAAAAAAAACCCCCAAGCCACCGCTGCCCAGTTTCGACTGCGTTTTCCCCCGTCCGGCTCCCCGGCAGGCCAGCGGCCGAGAAGCCCTACAACCAAGGTAGACCACCCAGACTAACGCAGCGATGCCGCTGTCCAACTTCGGCACCCTCGTCCTCCATCATATCATCTTCCTCACCTACCTCGTCTACTTCCACATCGCCTTCTCGCACATGGAGGAGACCGCCCTCGTGGCCCTCTACTGCGTCTGTAAGCTGCTCGCCCGCCGCTTCGAGGACATCGACGGCCCTCCGCCGGAATGGCCCCCGCCCGCCATCGACTGGTGACGGTGGACTTCGGCCCGGACGCCGGCGGCGTTATCGGTGCTGGAAACGGGATCGCGTACGGGACTGGAACAGGATACGAGTCGCCATCCGAGGACAACGTCCCGCCCTTCTTTGCGCCATCATCGTCCTCCGCCAACGCCAACGCCTCCGCCAACGCCACAGCCGCCCCGACGGCGCCCGCCCCCGGCTCCGTCCCCATCCCCGTGCTCCCGCAAGTCTCACGCCGTCCGGTCTTCGCACAGCGGCCGTCGTACGTCGCCGAGAACGGCTCCCGGACCCCCAATGGCCTTGTCCACGGGCACAGCCTTGGATCCAGTCTCAACCATGTCATGGCCAGCGCCGAAAAGACGTCTCCCAACCACAAGGTCGGCATCAGAGACCGCATTGCCTGTTACCAATGGACTTACTTCACCATGGTGCGCTCTCGGATTGGGTCTCACTCATAGGTCATCTTCATCCTGTTGGCTAACTAACAACCGCCATTGCAGACCATGTCCACAGGTGGCATCGCTAACATCCTGCATTCACGTAAGAAAACATGCTTCTATCCTCTCCGCTGAAACTGACCGGCTCTCCCTACCCCAGTGAAATGGGACAACTCTTGGATCCACGGCATCGGCGTCTTCTTCCTCCTCCTCAACGTCATACTCTTCGGTGCCAATTGTGTGCTCATCTCCATCCGCTTCCATCTACGCCCCGGCTCCTTCACCCGCTCCTTCACCGACCAATTCGAGTCGCTCTTCATCCCAGCCTTTGTGAGTTGCTCTCCGCTGAGAAATCATGTGTTCTTCAACAAGGTGCTATACTGATTTGTCTCCGCAATGGTAGTTCGTATCGTGGGTTGCCCCTTGCTGAACAGTCATGAATATAGCTGGCTAGTCCCAGCAAGCTTACACGCCGCTCTAGCATCGCCGTCATCTTGATCAACACCTGTCAGTACGGCATCCCCAGCACCGGTCCATGGCTCCTCCGCACCATGGAGGTCATGTTCTGGGTTCACGCCGCCGTCAGCGTCTGCGCCAGTGCCGGTCTCTATCTTATTCTCTGGTCCACGCTGTACGTTGACCCCTTTTTCCAGAACTCCTCCGCAATCCGCCATCATCGCCGATGCGTTATGAGGCTCGTTGGAACCATGACGATTGACACCCATCAACAGCGTTTTTCCCGTTCATACCATGACCCCTACCTGGGTTTTCCCCGCATATCCGCTCCTGCTCAACGCTCCCTTTGCCGCAAACCTCATCTCCGCCGCCCAGAAATCGGGACACTCTCTCAAGCTTAACCCAACGGCCGTGGCACTTGGTGCCGCCACTCTCCAGGGCACGGGATGTCTGATCGCCTTCATGATATCGGCCGCCTTCATCTACCGCCTCATGACGCAGAAGCTTCCCCGTGATACGCAGAGGCCAGGCATTGTGAGCTCCCCCGAGAAACCCTTCCCGGTCGGCATCTCGTCGTTACTAACCAACATGACCAGTTCATGTCCATAGGTCCCTATGGCTTCACTGCCGCTGGAATAGGTTCGTCAGCCCCTGCTCCAGTCCTATAACCGCCTCTCATCTAAAGTATTTTAGCACAACTCGGCAATCAAGCAGAATCCATCGTGCCTCCGACTTTCCTCGGCACCCCCCACGTCGCTGCCATCATCAAAGTCGTCTGCGTCCTCGTCAGTCTCTGGCTCTGGGGTCTCGCCATGTGGTTCTTCCTCGTCTGCGTTGGCTCCCTCTGGAAATATGCGCGCGCCGGCAGTAGCATGCCCTTCCAGATGACCTGGTGGTCTTTTGTATTCCCCAATACAGCTCTGGTAAGCTGCCAGCCCGGATTCTCTTCCAACCCAGCGATGTAATGCCTCAGTTCACTAACCCTAGTCCGCCTAGATCACTGCCACCAGTGTCATGGGCAACATTTTCGAAAGCAATGGCCTGCATATATTCGCATGCGTCATGACCGTTGGCATTATCATTGTCTGGGTCGGGGTCTTCTCGAGGATGCTATGGGGCCTCAAAGAGAGGACGCTTCTCTGGCCCCAAGACGGCATCTAGTCGTGGCGGTACGCATACATGGCGAAGGGTTTATTTGCATTTCCACAGAATCTTCGTGTATATACTTGAATTTCTGCATAGCTCCGATTACCGAGCTTCGTTGCGATAGTAGCAGTTGCATTCGTGGCGGCGTTGAGGTTTAAACATCCAGACGTCGCATTTGTAAGTATACAGCCAGCTGCGGCCTAGACATAGAGCGTACGCGGCAGCACAGCGCATCACACGCATGAACAAATCAGTACACTACTTAACATCCTACTCTTTACCGCCAGCTCCCCAGACAAATAGTATAACCAGCCCAAAATATCAACTGTTTTCGGTGGTGAACCACGAATACACCAGCCTGTCTGTCTAGTACCGGTCTGTATATAACCACGCCGTCACCGTCGTCACTGCGCCAATCTATTCATACAGAGAGAAATCAAAAACACAAGGGCCGTTTCTTAGAGAAATTCTCGCAACGCCTCAAAACCAACTCGCTGGGTATCTGTCGAATGCCGCTGGCTCTCAGCTACAGCTTGGCTTTGAAGCCCTCGGGTGCGGTGGCATCTAGGTTGAGCGTCACCTCGCCCGTCTTCTCGCCGTGGCCGAAGAAGATGACTTGGACTGTGAGATCATCACTGAAAAACGTGTCAGTATAAGGATTGCATGACGGCATGTTAATGTACGGGAACGAGCTTACCGATAACGTCTCGAGAAGGGAGATGGTAGAGTCAGCAACGCGCAAACCTGCTCGTCGTTGGTACCACCCAGAGCGTTGCGAACGAGGTGAGTTGCCACATTCTTGTCCTTCACCAAGAATCGATCCTTGGCATCGGGGTCGATGCCCCACTGCGCAAGACGGATGGGAGTCTTGTTGCCATCGGGGCTTGCTCCCTTGCGCGCCTCGACGGGGAGAGGCGATTGCGACGAGCCAAAGATCTTGGACCACGCCGCGTCAAACTGAGAGCCAGTTGACGCCTTGGCCTCTGTCTCGATCCATTTGCCCACTAGCCCAACAACTTCCTCGTTGGTCAACATCTCCCATAGGCCATCGGTGGCCAGTACGAGGAAATCGCCGTTTTCGGGTTGAATCTTGGTCGTAGTCACGACAGGCTCTGCGGTGACGTAGGGGGGAGTCTTCAAGAGTGGCGAGGGGCTTCGGCCGAAGAAGTTCTCACGCAGCTTCCAAGCAACATCTCTGCTCCACTTGTAGACGGCATCGCCAAAGGCACGGCTAGGTTCCAACCCTCCAAGAACTCGACCGTTACGGATGACATAGTCCTCTCCCGGGTGCTCCTTGCGCATGCGGCTGGCCTCGGCGGGATTGCTGCCGGTCTGATCGTCGGAGAGGGCGGTGGCCGTCCACTTTCCGGAGTCGGACCGTCGTCCGAGGACGGCACGGGAGTCGCCAGTACACGCGACCCTCAGCAGCTTGCTTCGGCTGTCGTAGAATGATAGCAGAGCGCACGATCCGGACAGCGCAGGCTGGAGCAGCTCGGCAGCCACCGTCTTTGAGCTGGACTTGAACACCTTTTCGACACTCTTGTGGACAATCTCATGGTCCAGGTTGTTGAAGCCAGTCTTGATGGCCACAGTCACGTCCTCCTCGGATGGGACAGCGCCCTTGGCCTTCTTGTATGTGTCGTTCAACTCCCGAGCAACGTAGCTGATGAGGCTTTCCCTCAAGGTAGCGGAAGTGGTCCATCCCCTGCACCGGGATTAGTATATCAGCATTATGCAAGCGTATGAATACTCACGAGTGACCGTCGAAAACGCCCCAGAACATCCAGTCGCTATTGTCGGCATCGGTAGGATTGGAGCGGCTAGGTACCTGGACAATCTTCTCGGCATGGTCATCCTCAATGGGATCGTTGCTAGGCAGTTGAACCAGGTCATAGCGGGTGACGCCCTGGCCACGGTTCACGGAGAAGGACTGCTCAAGCTTGCGCAGCTTGTGATCAGCTTGGCCGGGGGTCAACATCTCGACGATGCGCTCGCCGTCGTCACTGGTCCCCTTGGAAATGGGACCCTCGCCCACAATGGTGCCCTGCCTCAGCTCGTCGGCGCCAACAACAAGGACGGTGCGGGTGGGCAGGCCATCGGCCGTAGTAGACGTGAGGCTGCGCGAGCCGGTGGCGGGGGTGGGGACGAGCCCGCCCGTGGTGTTGTACGAGTACCAAGCGCCGTAGCCAACGACGATGCTGGAGATGAGAGCGACGGGGAGGCGGCGGAAATACATGGAGGACCTCAGCGGCTCATTCTTGGCGGCGAGACGGCGGCGGGCGCTGAGCTGGGCGTGCGTCTGGGCGCGGGACAGGGCGTTGGAGGTGGCCTTTGCCTGGGCGAGCGACGACGAGAGGGAGAGGCCGCGGCGAGAAGTTGTGCGGGAGAGGGCACGGGTGGTGGAGAGCGACGTCGTCCGGAAAGCCCTTACTGCGGCTCGATTCATCGGGGCGGGAGGACCAGGACCAAATATCGGGGACCTGGAGTAGACGGAGAAGGGGGGAGAGAAGACAAGAGGTTCAGGCTGCCGACCAGACTACTACCACAGCAATGCAACGAACGGCGATGACATGGGGGCAGTCGGAGAAGTAGGTAGGACGGGACGAGGAGACAAGGGCAGGCCGCGCGCAAGGCCCCCGGAGCGTCTGAAAGGGTGGGGCTCCAGCCACTACAACAGCCTAAAGCTACTAGTAGGTAACCAGGATCTCAGTGGCTGGCACTTGTTAAACCGACACTGTAACTGCAGCAAGTTGATGGCATCGCAACTCGTGGGAAAAGCTTCAGTAGGCATCACGTAGATATAATTATACCAAACACGGAAAAAAGATATAAATCCCAACTCGGCGCGACTTATCCCGAATAATTCGCCACACGCCCTATGCTCACTTGATCACCCACTCCCTCATTATTCTCGTCCTTGGTCACACGTGAGCCAGTCAATTTCGCAATATGATAGTATCCTCTGACTGCCAACGCCTCTCCCGCCTGCCGAGGTTTTCCCCTCACTAATCAATCTCCTCCGTTCTCTCCAGATTCTCACATGCTTCGTGCCCCTCCATTCACACCCGGCTAGCCGCCCCTCACACCCCCACGTCACTCATCACTGGCGGTCGCTCAGTCACTCGGTTACACGGTCATCCATGATCAAGCTCCCTTTGAGACAACACGGCAAGACCTGTACAATGTACCCATCCTCATAACAAACCCACCCATCATACGAATTATTTCTATACTATACTCATCTGCTACCCGTCGGAAATGGCCCAACCGGCACAAGACCCTCTGTCGGGTGCAGACCGCATCCGCGCCCTCAAGGAAGACGATGCCGTCTTTCAAGCGTTCGACGCGTACCCTTGGAAAAAGGACAAGATGTTCATGGTGAGAACGACTCAGCTCCATCACCACTCAGTCTCACGTCTTGTTCTCACCCTCACATTCTACTCTCACCCTCTCTCTCAACGTCTCTCTCGCTCTCGCCCCTCCCAGTCCCCATGCTCATCAACAACCCCATCCCTAGTCCGGCCTCTACGCCATCCTCGGCGAACCTGGCCAGCACAACCCTCAGGCCTCCCTCGCGGACATGGCCATCCATGCCAGGGTCTTCTACTACGCTCAGCGTATCGGGGTCTCCATCGACTTCGCCCGCTATGAAAACTGGCTGGCCGAACACCCGGACCGCCGTGCTCCGGATGTCCTCCCGGAGGAATATCTCGTCCGGAGCAACACCAGTCAGGAGCCTGCCGCCCCGGTACTAGATTGGCAGCAAGCCGCTCCCAAGGCTGACCTGTACGTTGATCGGAAGGCCGGCGCCGAATCCGATGACGACCAACCAAACTACCCCATGGGCTTCGCCGAAATGCTCAAGCTCTTGCAAGAGGGGAAGCCCGTACCAGGGATCCGCCAGATTCCCAACACCATTGTCAGAGACCCTGTTAGTTTCCATATTCAACCTCCCGATGCGGTTACCTCCTTCTAACTACCCCTAGTCCGTGAAACCCGTTGGTGCAAGGCCCGTTCCCAGAAAGCCTTGGGAAAAGGATCTCAGTCTCTCTGCTCCAGTCTTGGCCGATGTCCCCAAAGCTCTAGACAGCGAGTTTCCCCCTGTTGATGATGACATCTCTACTGCCTCCCAACCCGGGGCTGCTTGAATACTCTTCGATCAGGGAAGAATTTTGATGACCATATACTTGAATCAATCCGTAGCATGATTGGTGTTGGGGCGCTAGGGCGCTGGTTTGTCCCAGGGTGTTGTAGATTGAATCCATGTCCCGTCGACTTGTTTCTTTCTTGGAAATCCCCCAAATCAAAAATAGCAATGTTGGATATCACACAGCGCTCCAGCCATCATCACGGGATTTTGCAAGAAAGGAAGCAAAACTTGTATTAATGCGTCGTGGATAAATAACAAAACAACCTGCTAAGTCTTCTCTCTCGCCACCGCCTCCAAAACGACATACACGTTCTTTCGCGAACCGATTCTCCTCAGTCCCTCCCAAAGGGCCCTTAGCACTAACACTCGCGAGATAATTGAAGCTTTGTCCTAGAGAGGAACAACTCCTTCCGTCAATGAAATTAATGGTTAATGGGGTGTGGGATGCAAACTGTGGCCCCTTCAGGGGATCCTCGTGTGGTGATTAATGTCTGCTGTCTCCTCCATATTGCAAAATCCATAACCATGATGTGTCCAATGCACCCAGACAAGCAGTAGCCAGCTGAGCGTAGGATGACGTGCGATCTGTAAATTACTTGCATGGGAAGATGTTTCTAAGAAAGGCCGACAAATTCTGGTTTGTTCTGTGATCTTGACGAGTGAACGATTGGCGAAGTCAGATAGGGAGTTCCCAACAATATGGGATAGTGACAAAGAATAGACGCACAAAGGTCGAGAAGCTCGGATGCAATCTCAGGTAGGAGTATCAGAGGCCCCAGACTTGAATAGCCTGTCGTCCACGAGATGATCCACGAAATTAACGGTAAGTGGCACCATAGCGAGGTCCAGGAGCCATGCGTCCGCTCATTCCAGGCCCAACTCCAGGGCCAGGACGAGTGGTGACCGCGTGGTTAGTGCAAAGCATGCCGACTCGAGAACCAAACTTGGATCCGCGGAGAGACACCATGTGCTTCCGAATGTGAGCAGCGACGATCTCTCGGTGCTGTGGGGAGGCGTTGTTGAGGATCCACTGAATGAGGTAGTTGCCGTACTGGTCGCTGGCAATATCGATCAGAGGGATACGAGTGCGGTCTCTACGTCCCTCGCAGACCCGATCGAGATATCGGCCCAGGAATTCACCGCCGCCAATTTTGAGGCACTTCTCAACCACCTTGGAAGCGAACTGGTCGGTACTGTACTCAGCTGCATACCGAATGACATGATCGATTGCCCGGCTGCGGTCGGGAGGACCACCGTGTTCGCAGACATGCTGGATGCACCAGTTTCCAAACTGCCCGTGGGCGACAATGTCGATGTTGGCCAGTACTTCCTCGATGCAGGGGCGCTGTGACACGTATTAGCCTGGAGTTCCGGCACCATCCCAGAGTAACATACCTTGTCGTCTTCCAAGCAGTTCTCAAAGATGTTCTGCACAACCAGACTACCAGTCTCCCCAAGTGCTACCTCGTGCCACATGCCTCTAAGCGCCTCGTTGACAAATCTCATGATCTGGGGTGGGGTTTCAGTCCAACGGAGTTCAAAGAGCTTCTGCCAGACATGGCATGCGTAGCGGTGGATAACAGTCTCGGGGATCCGACGCAAAAGCTCATGAACCATGATTGCCTTGTAGTTCTCTGGGACAGAGTCGAATGCTTTCTGGACGACGTGGCAGCCAAATGGGTCCATGGAAAGGCTCAATGTGTTTCCCCGGATAGCCTCAGCAATCTTGATAACCTGCTCCGGGGTACCATGTTCAAAGCAGCGCTGGACAAGAAAGTTGCCGAATCGGTTGACCATCAACGGATACGCCTGGGCCACAATGGCCTCGACAATTTCGTATTTCTGTTCTGGAGTACCAACCTTGAGCTTCTGCTGCAAGAAAATGGATGCCTGCTGATCGTTGTTGCAGACGATCTTGTCAACAATGTACTTCCAGTTGCAGTTGACGTTGCGATCCAACAAACGGCGGTAGTTCAGGGGCTCAGTTGGTGGGAGGTACATCTGTCCCTCGGGAGCACCACCCTGTTTCTTCGTTAACACAAGGTTCAAGATTCACATCACAGAGCCTACCTACCTCGTTCTTCCAGGAAGCCTTAGAAGTGAACTCGGATGCGTGAGGAGACAATGGTGTCCCAACTGGTTGAGGTTGGTAAGGCGAGTACATGCTCATTCCCATCGGGGCAATTCCCTGAGAGACATTCATAGGTGCACTCGGCATCGAAGGGCCCATGAACTCCGATTGCCCGACAGGGCTGTTGTATCCACCTCCATATCCATTGTTGAACGGCTGAGGGGAATTGAATCGACTCTCATAGCGGTTCCCACGACGGCCACCATTGGAACGTGCCAGGTCTGGATCGGGGGTGAGGCGCTCTCCCCGATACCCATCCATCATGGGATAAGGCTGCCCATTTGGCTCTGTATAAGCTTGGTTAAAACCACGACCTCCCAGCCAGCTGCCCGGGGTTGGCTCGGGCACTGGAGTTTGGAGGGTGTTGGTGGCAAACGAGCCTTTTGGGTTTCCCCAGATGCCTCTGGTACGGTTGAAGGTGGTGGACGACATGGCATCACTGGTATCAGACTGGGTATCCTCTTGAGGTCCCCAGGCACTATCGCGCGAGATTTGCGGTGCAACCCGCATTCCAAATCCAGGCGTATCGATGTCTGGCTTCGAACGAGTTTGGGAAAGCTCGTGATCGAGCTTGGAAATTTCGTTCTGAGCCTGGGCGAGCTGCAGCTTGAGGCGAAGGACTTCGTCGTTGTCAGTGCGAGTTTCTTCAAGTGTGGCGCTCGCTGGGCGAGTAGTTGGTGTAGTGCTTGGGAACACGTCGGTAGCAGGCGTGATCGGAAGGGAGTTGCTCGAGGATGCGTGATCCATTACTCTCGAATATAGGTTGTCGTCGTCAACCGACTTCAGGGCCTCATTCTGCTGGTTCAAAACGGCTTGCTGCTCTGAGAGTTTGGCGAGAAGTTTGTCCATTGGGTATGAATCATCGCCAGCCGAACTCTCGTGACTGATCTTCATCTTCTATCAGGATCAGCAAACTGGACATGGTTGGGAAGCATAGGGTCAACCTTTGGCAATCCTTGGTTGGCCAACTTCGATGTGGTCAGGGCGGAAACGTTCTTCTTCATCGGAATAGCTACTCCGGAATCCTAGTTAAATTCCGTGAGCGTTGTTGTCTTGTGAGATCTGCAAAGCAAGGTAAAGGAAAGCCAGGGAGAGCTTGATGACGAGGTGGGGGCCCGATCAGGCGAAAAGCAGAAGCAAAAGTAGGGAAATGACTTACGCAGCCCGAAGTAGATTTCAACGAAGAATCCCCAAGGGTCTTAGGGTTGTCCTCTTGAAGAGCACGGGTCGGGATGGAGATGATCCTCTGCTGGGGGGATCCAGAGATTTCGGAAGACGCCATGGGTAGGGACCCCGATTGCAATAGGTAGAACCAAGGATCAGGGCTGGACAGGAATTAGGATGATCGAGACTCGACGCAAAGAAGGGATGGATTCGGCCAACAAGAGTGAGTGCGGTTGGAGTGAAATCCCAGAAGTGGTGTGGAAGTGAAGAGAAAAAAGGAGAGGTGGTGTGTGGTGGATGGAGGATTGAGGTGGAAGATGTTGGCCCCGCGGGCGACTGTTATTCACTGGCGCAGCCCGGATGCAGGAACAAGCAGAAAATGCCGAAGGAAGGAGCCCTGAGGCAGCTGTAGAAAGGCCGAGGGGCACAGGCGCAGGCACTAATGCAACTGCGGCATCAGGCGCAGCTGGCAACTGGCAAGCAACTGGTAGAATAACCGGGCAACGAGCGTGAATTCGTTTGCTCATTTGGTAGGGTTTCGCAGCTACGTTAGACTGGGCAGTATGCTCGTACTTGCCTGCCCGAGATGCTGCAAGATGGTTCCCCGGATTATGTGGTACTTATTTAGTCATTGTTTTAATGGGCTGGGTGAGCAAGTACTGATGCCTCCTCCCGGCGAGTAGATAGAAGAAGAAGCTATTGTGCCCTTAAGTATGAATCAGTACCGATGTACTTAGGTATGTACCGATACGACACAACAAAGCTGCGTTTCCCGCCAACGCTGGCGGTATGCCGCAGCGGACAGCACGCTGAGAGCATAAAAGCTAATGCTCCTGCGCAATTACACCGAATGAGCCGCTCGGCGAGCTGTATATGATTACCGCGGCGGCAAGAGGGAACCTTAAGAAGCCGGCGACCAGTGTTGGAATAAAGCAGCAAGGTTCCCAGAGGCACACGTGCAGGATGGAAGCACCAAAATTCGAGTAGTAAAGGGGCCTGGATCTGACAAGATACTGAGGCACGCAGATACCAAACCCCCATACTCAGTTGACTCATTCATTTGTAGCTAAGCCTTCTGGTATATTATTCATATCAAGAAGCCTCCGTCTGTAGGACACAGTAGTAGCGTGTCGACTGGTTTGCGGCAGGTAACCCATGCCGATATCACCACAAGATGGCGTTCATAGTCAGCCAGATCAATGCTCAAAAGGGTCTTGACTCGAGGCATAGTTGTTAATATTTCCACGTCATATCGAGCTAGATGCTGGGTAATAGTACATATATATTTACATGCTCGGATGGAAAGCCATGTCGGGCATGTGCTACGCTTCCCAGCTCCTCCTTGTCCCGTAGTGCACCCACAGAATTCCACGGTTCCCAAACCGTTCGTCGCTCTTCGCATGCAGCATGTATCGTTGAGGAACCAATCGTCTGAGTCGCGTTCATCGTCAAGGGTGTAGTTCGCTTTAGCGCTTCTTGCCGGTGGGAACTGCAGAGCTGTTAGCCATTGTCCTCGATATCCAAGGATCATCAGACGTACCCGGGGGTCCCTTCTTCTTCTTGGGTGCGCTCTTTCCACGGATCTTAAGTCTGTTGTCGAGCTGTTAGCTTGTCCTTGTGTCGCAATGTGTCGTGTCCGCGCTTACTCCTCAATGTACTCGAATCGGTCCTCCTCCGCCTCGTCCCAGGTCCCCAGGACAGGCCCGAACTCGCGCTTCAGGTCCTTGATCGTCGCTGCCTTTCTCGGGTAGTACGCAGCCATCGCCGGGCCCTTCAAGCGCTGTCGCAGGACCTTGTTGCCCATTCGGGCACCGTTAGGATTGAATGATGTCGCGAAGACCTGGCATTGCGCCTAGAGGTGGTCAGATAATGTGTCGCATACCGGGTCTATGCCATCTCACCTTCATCAAGTCGAGTACTCGCGCTCGTGGGACACTCATCTTGGCATTGTCGACATGAAATGTGCTTCCGTCAACTTTTTCCGAGGTTGGATTGAACGTTTGAAGCATCTGGGCCGACGTCGCATGTGCGGGTTCTGATTGGCTAGGCGATTTTCTGGTGGGTCATTGAAGATCTGCCAGCTGTGATCCTACATCTCACACAACTACCCTCTCCAACATCGCAACATAGAATTTTATCCAAGCAATCGTGTTATTTTCCAGTCTTCAAAATGAGCAAACGTCCGAGTTCAAGTACGGAAGGACAAGGCCAACAAAAACGACACCATGGTGAACTCAGCGCGAAACCGCTGCTGATTCCAGGCCTGAGCGCGATAACACCTTGGTCATATTCAGAAATCTCCTCTGAGCTACCGTCGCTACCACTCATTTTGGATCCGGAACTCGAACTTTCAGTATTCAATCACCCGGGAATTGGCTACGGCTCAAATTATGAGCGCCTCGAGTGGCTCGGCGACGCGTACATTGAGATGATCGCCACGGCCCTAATCTTCCAAACTTTTGGTGATGCCACAGCGGGACGAGGTTCCCAACTCCGAGAGCAGCTTGTCCGCAACATCACGTTGGCGGATTATTTCAGACAGTACAAGCTGGAGAGAAAGGCACGCCTACCTGCAGATATGGGGATCTTGGAACAACTGGTTATTGCGAGACCGAGAGACAAGGAACTCATCAAAATCCAAGGCGACATGTTCGAGGCCTTCGTCGCAGCAGTCGTTGTCTCCGATCCCGTCAACGGCCTCTCCACCGTTGTTACTTGGCTCAAGTCGCTTTGGGGCCGGACGATCAAGGACCAGATCAAAAAGGCCGAGGCAGAAAGAAAATCGGCACCCAAGCACGGAAGCATGCAACCTGCGGCACCTGAAGAGGTCGGCGCTAAGGACGCCAGACCCAAGGAGCTTCTGGCAAAAAAAATGCTGGTTAAGGGCATCCGCCTACGGTACGAAGACATGTCCAACAACAACAAAAAGGATAAGCATCTCGGGCTGCCTCTATTCACCGTCGGCGTCTATCTCGACGGATGGGGGGAGACAAACAAGTTTCTAGGTGTGGGAACGGCACTTCAGAAGAAGGAGGCGGGGCAGAAAGCGGCGACGATGGCGTTGGAGAATAAAAAACTGATGAAGCTATTCGAGGAGAGAAAAAAGACTTTCCAAGAGACGGAAAGGGCAAAGGGAGATCAAGCCCCAAAATGAGGTTGACTCTGGTTGGCTTGGAGGAATAAACAAACAGGGTAGGGATTGAGTATGAGTGCATGCACGGCGTTACGTGTTGTAAATGCTGCCATTGCACATACTGCATTAGGCATATTGAAGTGTATCTCGCTGGGCAATGCATAAACAATAATTTAATGAGCCATCATGGAACAAAGCCAGCGGGGAATGATGCATCGTTGACGACTGGACGAGCTTTGCCTGGCAAATCTCGTAGGAAATGGAGAAAGCTACTACACGTTCGTACAGGGTCGCACAAAACCTACATATGCAGCAATAGCACCCAACAACTCGCAGGACATGGAAGCAATCCGGCTTTTGGTGGACGGCTCTGTCATGTGCCTGGGCCTCACAACATGGCTCCTTGGTCCCTCTCCCTAAGAAAAGCACCTCGGCCGAATCCGCTAGAAAATTGCGGGGGAGGACAGCAATCATGCACGGGAATTGGCATTTGGAAATTAAGCATGGAGAAATCGCAGGGATCTGGCTTGGTTTCGCCGTGCATCACGGCTTCACGTGTCTGGGGGAGTAGCATTCAGCCCGATCAGGGTGACGTTGGACGGTTTCTAGCGGAGGTTTACAGTGGCCGACGCGTGGAGTTGGCGCCAAATGCCAGCCCATGCCAGTGGAGGAGCGCCGCGCCGAGGTCAACGGAACCTGTGGGAGGCGATTGGATTTGCCGGGGCGATGCGCGGACACGGCCTCCGGGCCCCAGTCTTCAAGTCCCCCAGTTCCCAGAGTGGAATGTAGCCCATCTCGCCTCCATCATCCGCCATCATCGTCCTTCACCCAACTCTTCTTCCCTGCTCCGCGCCCTCGACTAGATCTTGCTCGACGGCCTTTTCCATGGAGCTGCAGGATCGCTCGGCCAGGCGCACGGGAAACCTCCATTGCTGCTCTTCTCGCTTCCCGCAACCTCGCAGCGCTTAATCAATTCCCCTGCTGCACAAGCTCGGCCAGTGGGGTGTCTCGGCCACCAAGCCGCGGTTCGGACGGCTCAGGGCCCGATAAAGGGTATCCGGATCCAACCTGTCTCGCCACAACCCGTCGCCTCTCTTCGTACCGTCTACTTGCTGCTGAGGACCCGCGGGGTGCTCTCTCGTCACGTCGCCCACCATGGCGGACTCGGTTGGTACGTCCGACCATGTCGGCTTCCCCTTGTCCCGCCTCGTCTTGTCCTGCCTCGCTCGCCGTGCCGACCATTGCTGACGTCTGACCACAACAGATCGCGTCTTCGTCCACGCCCTCAACACCGTCAAGAAGATCCCCAAGACCGGTGCCTCGCGGCCGCCACCTACCGACCGCCTCCGCCTCTATGGACTCTACAAGCAGGCCATGGAGGGTGACGTCGACGGCGTCATGGAGCGCCCGACTGCCGCCGCCGGAATGACCGCCGATGATCTACAGCGCGAGAAGGACAAGTGGGATGCGTGGAACATTCAAAAGAGCCTCAGTCGGACCGAGGCCAAGAGGAGATACATCGAGGCCCTGATAGACACCATGCACCGATATGCGACAACACCGTGAGTAGACTCGCTCCGAGCCTCGTGCATGCGGCCCGCGGCTAACTAACTCGCCTTCTTATCCTAGGGACGCAAGAGAGCTTGTCGATGAACTCGAATTCGTCTGGAATCAAATCAAAAACAATAGCCCCAGCTCCTCCATCTCCTCACCCAAAGCCAACCGCTCCACAGCCGCATCGCAGCGCTACCTCGAAGACACCGCAAGCGACCCCGAGGGCCCAATGAAAATCATCTCCCCCATGAGCGAGCACGACGAGGCTGAACTGCAGTCACAACGGCGGATGGACCTAGAGGACGAGATGGACGGCGGACAGGACACAGTCCAAAGAGGCAGCCGGTGGCAGCGCAAGGTGGAACGAGCCCTGACAACCATGTCGGCCGAGGTGGCGGCGCTGCGGGAGCAAATCACGACGGGTCGCGAATGGCGGACCAAGAAGGAGCGCAGCTTTCCGGCCTGGGCCAACTGGTTGGCATGGATCTTAATGAAGCACATATTCGCCGACCTCGTCATCCTCGCCATCGTTTTAATATGGATGCGGAGGCGCAAGGACCGACGGCTGGAGGACCTGGTCAGGGCTGCCTTCAAGCTTGTGAGAGAGTACATCCGGAATATCCTCCCATCTCGGGGATGAGAAGTCGGCGCTACACGACGGCTTACTCCCCGCAAGAAATTGCGAAGCCCCGCCCAAGACGAAGATATTGAGGGACAGCCCGTCTTGGGGGGATCACATCCATCAAGACATGAGCACAAGGTTGTTTCTCTCAACAGCCTCTCATCCCTCCGCCGACAAATTTCCCGGCGTCTCCAGACACACGAAGGCAAGGCCATTATTCAACTTAGTACTGTATATCTGTTACATATTGTCTTCCATCTGGCCTCAGATATACTCTAATAGAAACGCTACCGCCCTCGAGGGAGGGGAAGGGTCAAGCAGGTTAGCTGTGAACCAGCAACCGGTTGTTACAGTTTATACCCACTGCCTCGGTGGGAGACGGCAGCATGGACGAGGACAAGGCGCTTGAGGAGTAAAAGGGTCACAGCTGATGATTTAGAAGCGAAGAGGGACGGGCATTTTGCATGGCGAGAGATCGGTAAAGATGATGATAGCTACTCACCGACCTATCTAGCGTATAGAAATATGTCTTCAAGAGGCTGTTGATGGCACGAGTGATATAAGAATATCAAGTAACTACCGTTGCTATTTCTGTCTTCTTTGAGCTGGTACCTTTATATGATCATGGAGTAGGATAGGCGCTCACAGCGCAGAAATGGCCCTTCCTTCACCATAACACACCGTGCAACATCGACGACGCCATCATCGCCCAACGCCCATCCCTAGCCCCAGCCATCCTAAACCCTCAGGCTTCTCACCCCCCGTGATCGGCCTCATTCACATGCCGCTGAGCCAAAGTGCCAAACGCCCGTTATGCAGGTACCGATGCGGTCAGCGCGCGGCGTTTCCTCAGGTTCCAATACCAATCGAAGTCGCCCACACCCACCCTCCCTCCACAAGCCGCCGCACACCTGCTCGAAGCCGAAGTGCACCGCGATACCAAGCTCTCTTCTCCTTCCACAAATAAGCAAACAAAAAGCCACACCCCGCCTAACCACCATCACGGTCGGCTTTTTTCTTTTTTTTTGTCTCGGTCAGGTTCTGCCTGATGCTTTCCAGCCAGGGTCTACTGGTCCCGTCTGCTCCAGCGCCCCCGTCAAGCCATGGCGCAACCTCACCACCACCACCAGATGCTTGGACCTGAAGCTCCCGCCGTCGCCGCTGCCACCCCCGGGGCAACGTCCGGGCCTCAGCTTCCCATGAACGCCGGCCGGCCGCTCGGCTCGGAGAAGGACCCACTCGGCCATCCTCTCATCCCCAAGCTCCTCAACTTCGGCACTTCCATCTACGTCCCCATCGAAGAGGACCTCAGCGCCCCATTCACGCCTCCAGCCACCCGCGTCGCCCGCCTACGCGAGATCCTTGCCTTGCTCGACGCCCACTCCGCCGCCGTCCAGTCCAACACCCTCGACCTGGCTGCTCGCGACGCCGCCCGCATTGTTCAGGACGCCCGCCGCTGGGACGACCTCGTGGTCTCCCAGGGCACCCACCAGGGAGATGTGCCCTTGGGCCTAGAAGACGATGACCTCGCTGAAATGATTGGCAACATGGAGGCGCCCAGCGATGCCTTTCGGGATCCGTACCTCAACGTCGTCCAAACCGAACACTTCCCTCCAATCGGCGGCCGCAATCCTCGCGAGTGGGCAGTCAACGAGCTGTTCAGCAGCCTGGACGCGAGCGCCGTGTCACTAGAGAAATACGAGACACACATCGCCAAAATCCGCGACCAATACCAGCAGGCGCTCAAGAGGGAACTGGAACGCGAGGCCGAATAGGAACGGGCCAAGCAATCCGGCAGTCAGCATGCGCGTCCTCCTCAACAACCAAAGAAGAGACGCTACTTTCTACCCATTAACACCATGAAAAAAGTCATCAAGTCGGGTCAACGTGATGTAAAAGGGCTTTGATTCAAAGACGTTCACGCCATGAGGGGGGGAACAGCATGTCAACTTATTTACCTTCACCCTCCAGCCCGACGTCCTATATGTACAAGCACTACGAACATCCCAGACGCACGAAACGATATCTTTCTATTCTTTTACAGCCGCCTCTCACGCCCCGTACTCGACTTGGCCCATGGGCCTATCCTCCTCTACGCCAGGGGCCATAAGGTTCGTTCTGGGGTCGCCAGTGGCCTTGGCGGCTGAGCAACGTGCCATCGTTGGTGAGCTACACAGAGTTAGCATAGAGATAGGTGGTGGAAAGATAGGCCATATAACATACCTCCTCGAGATGACATCTGTGAAATAAAAGTTGTCGATGACCTTCTTCAAAGGCTCACCAGTGACCTTGGCACCCTTGTTCTGGTCCACAAGCTGAACCTTGCTAAGTTCGGGAAGAGCGACAGGCTCAACAACATCGTAGGCGGCCAAGGCAGGGCTGATCTCAGCCATGCGGTCTCGAACCATGGCGACATCATCATAAGGCAGAGGAGCACCCAAGAACTCACTGACCGCTCGGAGAATCTTCCAGTCGGTTCGCGCAGCACCAGGGAGGGAGGTGGCGGCACGAGTCATTTGCACTCGGCCCTCGGTGTTGATGTAAGTACCCGCCTTCTCAGTGTAGGCGGCGCCAGGGAGAATAATGTCGGCAATCTGAGCGCCCTTGTCACCATGGTGGCCCTGGTAGACAACGAAGGCGTCCTTGGGGATATCGGTCTCCTTGATCTCGTCGGCTCCCAGGAGCCAGACAAACTTGGGCTTGGTCTCGGCAACCTCGGCAGAGGGGGTGGTGAAACCGACCTCGTAGGCACCGGCACGCGAAGCCTCGCGCTGGAGAACATTGTAACCGTCCCACTCCTTGGTTCGGAAGTTGGCAGCGTTCTTCTCCACAAAGGCACCTACGGTCTCGTAGAAGGCCTTGGCATCGGCGTGGTCTGTAACACCAGAGCCGACAATGATCATGGGGCGCTTGGCGGTCTGGAGCTTTTTGCCAAAGGGACCGGCCAGAGCCTGCTTAAGTGCGGCGTGGTCGGCACCGAAGTGCTCGAACTCGAACGTGGAGTCCCAAGTCTCGCCAACGACACCAATCTCGAGGTCGGATCGGAGCCAGTGCTTTCGGATACGGGCGTTGAGAACAGCAGCTTCATGTCGGGTGTTGCTGCCAACAATCAGAATGGCGTCGGCCTCCTCGATACCCCAGATTGTCGAGTTGAAGAGGTAGTTTGATCGGACATCAATACCGTGCGCGATAGGCTGGCTGCCAGTGGGTGTATCCAAAGCCAGGTTGTCGGATCCCAGCTTGTTGGCCATATCCTTGGCAACAACCAGAGACTCGATCTCGGTCAGTGCACCGGAGATGATCTTGAACTCGTTGCCCTGGGGGTTCTTCACTTGCCAAGCACGGGAGATCTCGCCCAAGGCCTCCTCCCAGTCCGCAGGCTCGAATCGGCCCTCTCGGCGTACCAGAGGCATAGTCAATCGCTGGGTCTTCAGGCCGTCACAGGCGAAACGGGACTTGTCGTTGATCCACTCCTCGTTGACGTCGTCATTGAGGCGGGGTAGGATACGCATGACCTCGAGGCCTCGTGAGTCGACACGGATGTTGGAGCCAAGGCCGTCAAGGACGTCAATGGACTCGGTGTGCTTCAGTTCCCAGGGACGGGCTCGGAAAGCGTAAGGCTTGGAGGTGAGAGCACCGACGGGGCACAGGTCAATAACGTTACCAGACATCTCCGAATCGAGGTTCTGCTCGAGGTAGGTGCCAATCTGGATATCGTTACCACGACCGGTGGAGCCAAGCTCCGGTGCTCCGGCGATATCGTTGGCGAATCGGATACATCGGGTGCAGTGAATGCATCGGTTCATCGACGTCTTGATAAGGGGGCCAATATTCTTGTCCTCGACGGCTCGCTTGCCGCCAATCTCGTGGAATCGGCCTCGGTCGGCACCGTACCGCATAGACTGGTCCTGAAGATCACACTCGCCTCCCTGATCACAGATGGGGCAATCGAGGGGGTGGTTCGCGAGGAGAAACTCCATCACACCCTCTCGAGCCTTGTGGGTAAGAGGCGAATTGGTCTTGACAACCATGCCGGGCTGGACGGGCCACGCACACGAGGCCACAGGCTTCGGAGCCTTCTCGACCTCCACCAGGCACATTCGGCAGTTACCGGCAATCATAAGCTTCCTGGGGGCAGGGTTAGCGATGTTTCGGTCGGGAGGAGAGGGTCGGCGGTATCGTACTCATGGTAGCAGTATCTAGAGAATATTAGCCAGGGGCATCAAAACCAGTAGGGGCAATCTCAACGTACCTCGGGACCGTCGAGCCCGCCTTCTCACACGCTTGAATGAGGGCCGAACCGGCTGCAATGGCGTCAGAAAGTCGCTCCGCAACACCCTAATCATCAGAGCATACCTTCAATCGACACCTTCTTTCCATCTGCCGCCAGGTTAACTTCCCGTCGGACGGTCAATGGCTGGGTACACAAAGATGCTCACCAATTGTCAGCTCCACCTCGGCTGGTCGTTGAATCGTCGTCGCAAAGGCCCGCGAGGCATTGGCTGCTCGCCGGCCCGTCCGCCAAGCCGAACGAGCTAGAGACTGTCGGAGCATCGCGACGCCTTGACGGGGTGAAGGAGATGGTCGTTGCTTGCCGTTGCGGCGAATATGTGCTCAATCGTTGACGTCTCGAAGGGAACTGCTGTTCGGGTGATGGATTTAGTGGCGCTAGTCCGCGATTAATTTACATCATCTGTGATTGGCCGAGTCCATTTTGTTCTTGCCTGAGGCCGCAGCGCGCTTTCCGACGTCTTTGCTATATTATGCGGGCCGCCGGGGAACTGATTTTTCCTTTCCTTCCTTCACCAAATTAAATTGTATCCGGGCACATTTTATTGTAGGAGAGCTTGCGCGCAGGCCTGTTTGCGCAGGTCTGTTGCTTCAGTCGAGTCTTCCTCTATCTTGTGCTCTAGAGTAACGTCCACGCCGATTTGGAAGTACGGAAGAGATTTAATCTCCTTGACCGCTGCCTCTTACCGCCGGTCGTCACATTTCACCCGCCATTGGCATTAAGCCTGTAGATTGCCGCATTTCTGAGGGGAGTGTTCCCGCGTTGGGTAGCTCTTTATTATTGTGACGTGTGTCTGGTCTATGAACTGCAGCTGCATTGCATGGCTCTCTCCGTCTTCGGAGGGTCAGCCGTCCATCGGAGCTCCTCTTGGCTGTCACCATCATATTTTATGCCGTTGATTGTTTGGCCGTCCCACGAGTCTTCGAACGGATGAAGGGCAAGGTGCATGATGCGATCGAGGACCTCCGTGTCATCTTCCTTGTCCACGCGCCGAATTACCTCGTCGAGAATCCATCCTCGAGGAACGAAGTTCGGGTTCACCCGCTTCATGGCTACAATCCTTTCATTTTCCCGTTCCTCTGACACGCTGCCGTCGCATTCCTTCCAATCCTCGATGATTCGCGCTCGCCAACTCGTCAGCCACTTGGCCAGCAACTTTCTTGCGTTGTTCTCGTCAATGTGCTTCGGTGGCCCCTCCTTGTGGAAAAAGACCGACCCTTTCTGCTCCCTCGCCTCTTCCGTGGCCAGTTCATCCAGCTTAATTGAGCTCAGTCGGCGGAAGAAGTGATGGAAGTCCAACTCAAGTGACTCCAGGGTATCAAGTGCCTCGCTGAACAACACGTCAAAATCCGAGTCCTTGAAATTTCGAAGTCCCAGGCGAGCAGTCATCAGTCTCTTGTATTCGGCCAAGAACGTAGCCTTGTACTCCTCGCCGACTTGGAGGATGAGCTTTTCTGCCCTGCCCGCAACCCCTTCTTCCGAGCCTTCCTTGACACCTTCCTTGACAAAGGCCGGATCGTCAACGTCGGGGCCCATGCCCATCAGCTCCCCGATGGCCTCTCCCAAACGGACAAGGTTCCACCAGATGATTGTGGGTTGGTTCTTGTAGCTATAACGCAATGCGTAGTCGTCGTGGTTCGGTGTGTACGAGGGATCAAAGTCGTCCATGAAAGCAAAGGGCCCAAAGTCTATCGACAGTCCGTAAACAGAGGTATTGTCGGTGTTCTGTCACATGTCTAGTCAGCCTTCGTTCAAAATTCAAGTATGGCTGGGACTCACCAGAACGCCATTCATGAAACCATACGCTTGCCAGTTGGCGACCACCACAGCATTGCGCCTCACAATCTCCCGGTAGAGTCGGGTGAACCGGTTTTCGGAAGTCTCTTCAGGGCCCTCGGTCGCATCGGCAGCCACACCACGCTTAGGTGAAGGCGATGTTGTTGGGCTCTCGGGGTCCTCCAGCCGGCCGGGGAGTTTGTCCCAGCCGCCGAAGACGTCCTCGGCAATATAGGTCGACAATTTCCTGATCAGGGCGCGATCGCCTCTGTCCCGAAGGATGTCGAAGCTGCCCAGCCGCAGCCACGACTGTGCAAACCGCAGAACAATGGCCCCGGGTTCAATCCTCTCGCGCATAACGTTGGAGTGCGGTAAGAGAGTAAGAGACAACGCTCTGGTCGTAGGTATCCGCAATGCGTTGAGGGCTTCAGAGACGACAAATTCTCTGATGCTTGATCGCAGTACAGCTTTTCCGTCCGCAAAGCGAGAATATGGCGTCAGGCCGGAACCTTTCAGTTGCAGCTCGTAACGCTCTCCGGATGCTGGATTTGTTGTCTCGAAGAGCGAGATGGCTCTTCCATCTCCCAGCTGCCCAGCCCATTGACCAAACTGGAAGCCTCCGTAGCATTGCGCCCATGGATATCCGCCCTCGAGCTTCTCCTCGTCCCAGCCATACAGCTTGTTTCCAGCGACGAGCTGCCGAAAGTCGTCCGTCTTCTCTTCGCCAGACTTAATTCCCAGATCGCGCAAGGCAGCCGGGCTGACTCCGAGCAGTTCGGGTTCCTTCTGCTCCTCGGGACGCACCCATGTGAAGATGGCATTATGGACTTGCCGGGGTCTGATCTTGTCGCGGGCGGTCTTGTGGGAGTCGGCCGGTGTCGGAAAGAGGGCGTCAGCGGGGAGCGATTTGGTAAAGTGCCACGACTTTGGGAGGTCGGCGAGCGAAGCGCCTTGGTCGGAGGATGCTCGCAGCGGGGGCGACGATGCGCCGTTGGAGAGATGAGCAGCCATTGTTGATCGGATCTTCGGAAAACGAGGAACAGCTCGACGGAGCACGGTGCGATAGAGCATCAACGGCGAGTTTATATAGAGAAACAGGTATTTAGGTAAGCATCCAGAGAGCTTGTGTGGTGGGTGACCAAGATGACCAAGCACTTCGCGGCGTAGTTGGTAGCGCCGGAAGAGTGGCAACAACGTCGTGACGGGGAACTGTCATCATAATCGCCGTCTTCGACAATGACATCTTCGGAGGTTCCAACGACCCCACCTTGGCTCACCGGCCATTCTTACCCCGGTGAGCCGGACGCATGTCAGACGGAACCGAGCCGCACGACTTGCTTGTAAGACGTCTAATAGGCTTCGGGGAACTTCTGCGAGTAACATCCAAGAGCCGATGACATGAACTCCGCCATAGCTGTCTCCAATGTCAACTCATCACAGGCCTGGTCGTCATCTCCGTCGTTGATGTCGTCACCGATTTCCACTGTGATTACCCTAGACTTACTACAGGTCGGAAGTGGGATGGAGGGGTGAGTTGAAGCCGGGCGGAGCTCCGAGGGACCTGTGCTGAAGTGTCGTCGGATATCGAACTTCTTACTAGATCCCCGAGATAAGCGAATCCTAATTGCAGGACAAAGTTACGAGAGCATTGCTCCTGTTCCTACCACATTGCTATTGAGATCACATTTCATTACGTCACTGTACACTCTGTGTCTTGGTTTCCAGCTCCAAGAGAGCAGGATCAGGAGACCGGGCTGGGTAAATAATTACACGACAACGCAGCGTGCATGGTACAAAACGCATCATATATACTACCCAAGAGAGGCCTGTATGAGTCCCTGCATGACTTGAATGCGGGTGACAAATCACGGCATTGTCCCGCCCGGCATCGCAATGTTGAAAGTTAGCCACCCCATCATGGCCAGCGGGTCTGCTTAAAACGACGCAACCTCCCACTCTTGAGCTGATCTTTCTTTCACCTTTTTATTTGAATCTATCTTCTCAATCTTTGCCCATAGAAACAGTCAGTTTAATTCTAGTTCTTGAGTTCTTGAAGAAACGACTACGATTCTGTTCACCCCTCATCCTCAGAACTCCGTCACCATGGCCGGAACCCCGCTTGACATCCCCCACGTCAAGCTCAATGACGGCAACGAGATCCCTGTGGTAAGGCACACTCTCTCATATGACACGCACAACCAGATTGCACCTAGCAACGATACTATAGCGAAATTTTATCTAGGTCGTGTCCCATTTGAAGCTAATTAGAATGCCCGTAGCTCGCATATGGTCTCGGTACTGCCCGATATAAGAGCGACCCTAAGGCCCCGCTTGACAACGAAATAATTGAGATTACCAAAAAGGCAATCGAACTTGGATACCGCCACCTTGATGGCGCTGAAGGTGAGTGGCGCATGCCATAATTGAAACATCCTCCCTGATCAAGTTCGTAGTCTATGGCAACGAGGCAGAGCTCGGTGCTGCTATCAAGGCCGCTGGAATCCCTCGTAACGAGCTCTACGTTACCACAAAGATTAGCGCTACCGAGAAGAAGAACACGCTTGAAGCCTTCAACCTATCTCTCGAGAAGCTTGGTCTTGATTATGTAGACCTCTATCTGATCCACGGCTTTTGGTTTGCCGATTCCGAGGAGGAGTTGCAGGCTAAATGGGCTGACCTGGAGGCCATCAAAGAGTCTGGCCGCGCTAAGTCGATCGGTGTCTCCAACTTCCTCCAGGAGCACCTCGAGACTGTCCTCAAGACTGCCAAGATCCCCCCTGCAATCAATCAGATCGAGTATCACCCGTACCTTCAGCACGGTGATCTTGTTGCATTCCACAAGAAGCACAATATTGCTGTCTCATCCTTCGGTCCTCTGACCCCAATCGTCACTGCCAAGGGCGGACCTATTGATGCGTACTGGAAGAAGCTTGCGGAGAAATATGGCGTCACCGAGTCTGAGATTGGCCTGCGATGGATCATTGACCAGGGCATTGTGGCACTTACGACGAGCTCTAAAGCGTCCAGGCTGGAGGGTTATCTGACTAAGTTGCCTAAGTTTAAGCTGACCGAGGAAGAGATTACTGAGATTTCCAAGCTCGGAGATCAGAAGCACTTCCGCGGGTTCTGGAAGAACAAGTTTGACGAAAATGATAGGAGGTAGACGATAAATCGAACTCAGTTTGAGACGTTATGACGAGTACCCGAGTTGGGCGCTAAGATGTGGGTGCAAATATGCACAGTGGAATATATTGATATGCAAAATTTATCATATACTGAACATTGGTTATTCAACCAGTGCGCGAAGTGAAACAGGTCCGTCATAGCTCATCGTCAGAATCCGTTTCGCTATCCCCAGGGGCTGCAGGAGCCGGAGTTGATTTGGTGGGTTTGCTGTTGAATGGCAGGTCTCTCCTGGGAGGAGGCTCGCGCGTTGCCTTCTTGGTTGGCGCCTCTTGAGGTTCTGGCCGAGACATGTACGCAGTTTTTGAGGTCTTGAGCGGCGGATCACCTTCGCTATCGTCATTGGTGTTGCCATCTTCATCATCGTCGCTGGTCACAGACGCGGTTGCGTCCGTTGTCTCTCCAGGATCAGTGTCTTCCAGCTCTTGTTTGATATCAACGTCCATGGCCTGAATGGGAGCATCGTCGTCAGACTCCTCCTCGACTCTTTTAGAGGCCGGTGTCTTTCTCTTCGTAGTTCTAGACTGTCCAGCTTTTCGAGCAGATTTAGCTGGCGCATTGGGCTCAGACTCCTTCTTCGCCTGAGAGGGCTGGGAGGAGCCTGGATGACTGGCGTTGAAGGAGCCAGCAGCTAAGACCCGCTGCTGTTCGCGGATCTTGACCTTCTTCTCGTTCAGAAGATCCCGGAACTTTCGTAGCAAAGCTGCCTCGTCTTCGTCCTTGGCTTGTATCAACTCCTCAAGCTGAGACCTCAGTTGGGCCACGGCAGCTTCTGAGGCATGCGATTGGGCTGTCAAGTCCACGACGGCCTGTTTGCTGCCGGCCGATGCTTCAACAGCGGCCCCACACCACTCGAACAATTCAATGTCCTGCTCCGCATCATGCTTCAGTGTAATGGCGCCCAGGCGTTGCTGTAAAGGTTAGCATCCGAGCTGAATTTCGGAGGACACTGGCACCATGACGTACTGTTATGCCCTGGGTCTCCTTTCGGATGGTGATTGAAATAGATGATTCAGTTTGAACAGTCGCCGTGGCTTGGATGCCTGGGAGGGGATCCTGGTTGAACAACGATTCGAGAATTGCTTGCCATTCCTCATCAGAAACAGGGCAATTCTTGACGCGGAGGGGAGCTGCTCGATCTAGTTTCACTATACGGATACGCGAGGTTAGATTGAAGACAAGTTAACGCCAGTGGTTGCTGCAAATTGCGGACCGGGGCTCCGATATTGCGTGGAGAGACGCGACGGAGAGGGAGATGGGATGACTTGCATGAAGCGATATATGGCGCCTCCCCCTCAGTGCCCACCAACTTAAGATCCAAGGGTCGCGAATCCTTGGGCGTGACTTGCAGGAGGACGAAGGCGGACTCGTCGTCACTGCGGGCGAATCGCAAGACTCGCGTCGGGGCCATCGGAAGTGCTCGAAGTTTGTGTCGTTCTCACCCCGGTCCGGATGACCAAGGACGGTAAAGCTCGTAGTGGCCACAAGGATTGTGGTGATTTGAGTGATACAACGGATCGGCCTGGGTGGGGACGGATGATGACAGATTGACCGGAGAGCCGGTTAGACAATAGAGAATCAGGGAAACAGGACAATGCTATCTCGACGGGTTGTTGGAAGGGCAGAGGAGGGCGGATGGTGGACAGCGCGGCCGAGACGGCGATTCTGATGATGTCAACGTGGGTTGAGAATGATGTACGGGGTCTCGGCTGGATGGACTCGTCGGGCAGGAAGCGTCGAAGGTCACGGAGATCACGGGGCCGAAGTGAGGAGATGTTGTTGGGCTCAGGGTCCAAGCAAGGCACAATAGCGCGTCAAGTTTGATGAAGAAAGGCGCCGTCCTTTATTGAGAGTGATTCGACGGGGTCAGATCGGGCCAGAGTAAGAGAGGCAGCAGCGGCAGATTCAACACCTAGGCAGGCAGGCAGGCGCCCACTGGCCCAATTTCTCGCGCACGCTGCACGCTGCGCTGCACACATTCATGTCCCGGTAGTGGCTACCTGGGCACTCAGGCATTCATTAGCCAGGGTCCAGCGTGTAAGTGCTGGCAGCAGCTCGAGGTGTAGTGGAGCGGAGGCCCGCAGACATCCACATGGCCGCCCGCCTAGCGACCCTTCTTCAGTAGGTTAGGTTGGCCGCGAATAGTGGCCTAGGCGGGTAAGGGCCTAAGGGTCTTACCCGATCCCCTGGCCGGTCAAGTGTCCTGAGAATCCTCCACAAAAAGGACGTTCACTTCAACTGGTCTGGGCTGAGGGTCAATACGAGCGTGCAGCGGCCAGGCCGTCAGGAGTGCCAATAGTCACTTTGTCACTCAAACTTAGCCAGGCACCCGGGCAGATCGTCTGCTGGGCTATCCATGGATGCCGTTGTCGCGCAGTGGAGATCCCTGTCGGCATGGCAGTCGCATGAACAATGCAAACGCAAACCCGCATCTCCGAATAGAACTGCGTCGTTTCCCGGGCGAAGGAGCGTGGGACAAAGACGACGACCAGACTTAAAACAGAACGACGAACCCGGCTTGCGATTCGGGATTCGTAACTCGGTCGATGGGAAAATCGGCCATTTTAGACGCGAAGCGAAACCGCCTAACTTGAAGAACCAACCTCCTTGGCTTCCGTCTTTGTCCTCGTCTTTTCCTCTTTTGACCTGAAATAGCGTCGGTCCGCGGAAGGCTGATGGTCCTAAAGCTCTCCAGTCGCGACTATGACGCGTGGGAAAAGGTTGGCGCGACAGTTCCCAGACCGATGGCCAATCGGGAGGCTCCCTCGTGCAAACACTGTCGAGACACTAGCCCGCTCGTAGCGGTGACAACCAGGTCGCGAGCGACAAAGAGTCACGTGCGTCGATCGACTGCTCCGGATGCCGAGTTTTCTTCCCCTTCTCGCAAGCAGGTACCAGCTGGTTCCAGGTGACGGCAGCGGTGTTTGCGGTGCAGCCAGGTGGGTTGCCGGGGCCTTGCTCCTGCAGAGGCCGCTGTGCACCCGGCCGACCTGGCAGCCACGGCAGCAGCACATCCCTTATTAGTTAGCGGGAACCACCACGCGCACTACCACCCCAGCCTTCGCTTTCCCAACCCAACCAGCCCACTATTCGTAGTCCAGCCCACCACCCACCAACTCCCGCCAACATCCACATCATCCACATCCACATTCTCCAACCTCTGCCCAAACCCGCCGACCGCATTCCTGACCTCGCAATCATTCTTGCACCCACATCTCACACACAACACACAACAACACCAAACGCCTAAAATTCCTGCTCCTTGCTCGCAAACCCAATCTGCTTGTTTGCCAGGCATCGCTCGTGCTCTACTTTTCTCTTCGTTCGCTGCTCGACCTCACATTCGTTCGCGCGACGCCTTGCCACCTCGTCCACACGCACTTACCTGACGCACGCACTCCGTTAGAGTTGCTTGCTTCTCCGCACCACACTCGTCGCACCCACTTGCGAGCCACCTCCACCACTGCCTTTTGCAGAGCCCAACACTTGCAACCGACCGCTTCGATACCCGCGTTTCTGTAGCTACCAAAGCCTTTGCTCATCTCCGCTTGTTAATCGTTTTGGGGATATGCTGGCGCATGCGGGGAACAGTCAACGTTGACGATAATGACTGTGCGCAATTGACATCACGTCCTACCAGTGGTGTTCAGAGCGAACCTCCTTGCAACATCTCGGACTGCAACATCAGACTGCGCGCACGACACCAAACACACGAATTATCATGGAACCACTACGATTAAAACCTAGACAACCGGTGGAGGACGACATGGAAAACTGGGACGACGACGACTTTGTGGTGGACGGCGATGACCTCAGTTTCCGCAGCCCGCCAACTACCACCACAGCGTCATCGAGACCGACGTCTTCCAGACGTAGAGATTCTGGCTCGTCACATCTATCCCTGCGATCGGACCTCGATGGTGAGGAGGAGAAACAGGTTCACATCCCGGGAGACGATGAGAAGTCCACCCTTGATGCTATTACTGCTGCACAAAATGCGGGCATCCCTCTGCCCAGAAATGTTCCCACATCGGCCTTGATGGGCGGCACCATCAAGAGACTGGGTGGACGGAAGATCAGAAAGATTATCCAGGATGACTGGGAGAACGACATGGAACTACCAGATCTGTCCCAGGGTTTTAAGATCAAGAAGCACCAGCCTGATTTCCCCGACAATCTGCGACAGGTCAGTGCTGGCTCGAGCCAATTCAGCCCAACGAAGGTCTCCAAATCAGCATTCCTTCCTCAGGACAACCGCAGGGAGTCGAACCAGTCTTCTACCAGCACCATTTCCACCCTCTCTGCCGCCATCAACCTAGATAGATTCAAGGATGCCGATGATGACGATGACTTCTTCGGCGATGGCGGTGATACCATCAAAGTCTCCAAGAGCCGTCAACCCCCCAAGCCGGTATCCTTTATAACCCCTCCCACGCCCTCTAAGGACACTAAAACTACCAACACCGAAGACGACTTCGAAATGGATCTAGAGCTTCCCTCGGATGGAAAACTCAAGCTGTCTACAAGGAAAGACATTCCCAAGACCCCACAAATTCACACAGACGATCTGGACTGGGGAGAGGGCAGCCTTGGTACGAGATACGGTGGCACGCGACGTGATGGGCGATCTAACAGAAGTTCCTCAGCCTCCGCTCTGAGCCCTAGTGTTTCGAGTTCGATCACAGCTGAGAGTGAAGACGAAACCTTTGATGGTCTGGTGCTTCCCACTGGGCCTGTCAATTTCACAGAGAGACTGCAGCTGCGAAGAAAGAGCAGATCTCCACACAGGATTCCCGAGGAGCCCTTGACCGTCTCAACGAAAGCCCCTTCTGCGGAAGCCGACAAGCCGGATTTCCTCGATGGACTTGACTTTGGTGACGGAGAGGTATTCGACTCGGGCAAACTTACTCTGCATCGAAACGTCAAGGTCAAAGAAACGAGACCTGCCAGCCCGGCTAGGCCCAAGGCGGCAGTGTCTATCACTTTTACGAACAAACCCGTCTCAACACGTATTCCTCGGCTCAACCATCATGAGAGAACGCACTCAACATCTCTTGAACCTGTATCCGAGAGTGGCGGCCCTATCCCCCGAAGCCGACGCTCACAATCAAGAATGGGCCACTCATCCCAATCATCAGTGGCAAGCCTTCCTACCCCTACTACAACCTCACCACAGGGTCTTCCCCCAACAACACCTCGGCGGAGGGAGCTCGCCCTCAGGACGTCCACCAGCTCCCTTCGGACGATTGAGCCGACCACGACCAGCGCTCAGCTCTTGAAGCAAAAACGATCTTTGCCGGCTATCCGGGCAATGAACTCTCCAGCTAAGCCAGCAGTCTTCCGCAATGAACGCCCGCCCTCTCGATCCGAGAGCAACCGACCGCTCTCTGGTGTGCGTCCGAAGACACCAGTAGAGCGCCAGCGACAAGCAAACACAGACAGCCCAGCAACTACAAGGAAACCACTCCCATTCCTGCCTGCTGGAGCATCCTCTCAGTCACACCACGTAGCCTCCAAGCCCTTGCGTCAGTTCCGTCGCCATGACTCTGATAACTCCATCGATCTGCGACCGAACTCACGGACAATCTCGCGATCAACCATGCGGTCGCCAAGCCCCCACCGATATCGAGTGGCCGCGGACACCTGGGAACGACTGAGCAAACCAAAGAACAAGAAGAACTTTGGTGACGGCCATGAGTTGGACGCCTTCGATGATCTGCCTACGTCCAGGGAGAGCGAGACCAAATTCTTGAAACAACCCATCACCTCAGGGCCAAAAGCTGCTTTGCGGAACAAGCTGTACCAAAACGTACTTCCTGACCGGGCTTTGACGCCCTCGACACCTCAAACTCCCGCTCGCCCCGTGTCATATACACCCCATTTTGCCCGCGACACAGCAGCAAGCCGAATTGCTCGCGAGACGTCTTTAGCGCAACGAGTCCCTAGCAGTGGCCCGCTTGCACCCCTCACCAGCCAACGTGTTGCTCAACTCTCTGTCCGCAACAATCTAAACACCCCCCTCCCTCAGCCAACTGTTCGGTCAAAGAAACACAAGCGCTCCCAGCAGTTAAAACCTCATCTTATTTCCAACCTCAACAGCGGAAAAGAGTCAAGGAGTAAGTCTCACAACGAAGATGGCCATTGTACCTGCGCTAACAATACTACAGTGGTGAACGGGATGTACTACAACGCCGAGACTTTCCGCTGGGAAGGCAACGAGAATGCACTCAATCTCTTCGAGGCGGCCGTGTCAACTCCCATTCAGACACCGGCTGCGAACATCATGCGCGAGAAGGAGGCATCCACGCCTCGACCTGCACTGATCACCCACATCAGTGCAACAAAAGGGGTTCAAGTCGTTGGCGGGATGGTTTTTGATCCGCAGAACATGTGCTGGCTCAAAATTGATGCACCTCCCAAACCCAAGTCTGATCAGAGCGACCCCATGGACGGCTTCGATGCTCTCGAATCTGATGAAGATGTCTTTAAGGATATCCCCGATCTCGAGGACAATGCCGCTGATGATGACGGCGTGCAGGGACGAGTCAGCGACGTCAAAGACGACTGGCTCGTTGGAGAAGAGTTCGATGTTGGTCCCGAGTTTATCAGGAGACAGCGCGAAGAAGAAGACAGGTGGAGGAAGAAGTGCGAGAAATGGGTTGGCCGAGGTTCCAGGGACCGCGAAGCTTGGCGATGGACAATCCGTGAGCTCGTCTCACAGTTTGACGACTTGTCCGTCTGAGCCGGCAAACAGCCTGCGATGCTCTTCTTTTCGCAATCTCCTATTACTCCCAACTTTTTGTAATACGGCCAACCACCGGATCGGAACTTTTGTGGATAAACGACACCTCACATATGAAAGTCGCCAACACGCGTTGGCACGGAGATACTACGGCTGGATACCAAGGGGGCCCCTGGGAGGGTGGTTTGTTTTTGGCCTTTTTGTGCGGTTGACCGCATGGCTCGGAGTTCGGTATTTCTTGCTTGATTTGTGCGTTTGGGCAGCTAGCATTGGCTTTACGATGTGATTACTCATGTATGTATTCTATGAAGGATGGGTCGGGAATGGATTTGGGGACTCAAGTTTATAGAGAAAAAAAGGGGACAGGCGGCAACATAGCTCCAGGAGGAGACAGGAGCTTATTAATGATGAAATGATCGGAACGGTTTATGACTTGCAAACAAGAACACATGTTTCCTCTCGTTTTTGTCTTCGCATGGTTTTTTTTGGCGTTCTTTCAAAGACTTGTGTGATGTGAGGCATGTGCGCTTTTGATTCCTTTCTATTATTCGACATTCCGGTGACAAAAATGACACAAAACAGACCCATGATGACATCCCAGGTGGTATATACTAGTCTACTTTTTACTCGGCTTTTTGCTCTTGGGCGACTTGCTCTTAGCCAGCTTACTCTTAGCCGGCTTGTCCTCGGCTGATTTGTCCTCAACCAATGTGTCCTTGGGCGCCTCGTCCTCAGCGGTCTTGACCTTGGGTGCCTTCTTGGTCTTTTTTTCCTTGGGTTTCTTGTCCTCGGGCACCTCGTCCTTGGCTGTCTCGCCCTCGGCAGGTTTGTCCTCGGGCACCTCGTCCTTGGCTGTCTCGCCCTCGGCAGGTTTGTCCTCAGAAGTATCGTCCTTGGCCTTCTTGTCCTTGGCCCTCTTCTCCTTGGCCTTCTTGTCGTTGCTCCTCGGGTCTAGACCTCTTCGGCGCATGGCATTTCGTCGTCCCTTCTCCATGTACTCCTTGTCCTCGTCCTCGTCGAAGTCGCCAAAGGCATCGCCGGCACTGGCTTCGGTGTCGTCCTCGGTGACGGGGGTGCGGTCGACATACTCGGTGACGGCGGGGTCGTTGGAGGCGGAGCGCTCGCGGGCAGCAGCGGCCTGGGCCGTAGTGGGGCCGATCTTGTGGAACTTTGCGACGAAGAAGCCGTCGACGTTGTAGGTGTGGGGGTAGTAGCGGCGGGTGTGGCGGACGGAAGGATCGAACTTTTTGCCCATGAAGCTGGTGAAGCCCTCCTTGCCGAAGGCGAGGCCAGTGTCGACGAGGCGGACGTTGGGGCGGCGGCTGAGGGCGTACTGGACGACGGACTCGTTCTCCTCGATGGTGACGGAACACGTCGAGTAGACGATGTAGCCGCCCGTCTTGGAGTTGTGGTTGACGGAGTCGATGGCGGCGAGGAGGAGCTGCTTCTGGACGTGGGGGAGCTGCATGAAGTCGCGCTCTGTCTTGTTGGTCTTGACGCTGGGGTCCTTGGCGATGACGCCGGTGCCGGAGCAAGGAGCATCGAGCAGGACACGGTCGAAGCCGCCCATGGGCTTGGGGAACTCGCGGGCATCGTAGTTGGAGACGACGACGTTGCGGGCGCCGAGGCGGTGGATGTTTCCGATGAGACCCTTGGCTCGGGCCTTGTTGGGATCGTTGGCCATGATGAAGCCTGTGTTCTTCATCATGGCTGCCATGTAGGTCGTCTTTCCACCGGGGGCAGCGGCCATATCCAGCACGCGCTCGTTCTCCTGGGGGTCCAGGGCCATGCAGGGCAAGAATGAGGACGCGGCCTGGAGGATGTAGTGGCCGGCAAGGTACTCTGGCGTGGCACCCAGGGGAACGTTGCTCTCGAAGACCTGGAGGCCGACCTTGGACCACTTGCCGACGGGCTCGAGGGTGACGCCGCGGTTGATAAGGGCCTGGGCGAGGTCGCGACGGTGGGTGCGCAGGGTGTTTGTTCGGATGACGACGGGGCGGGCCGACTCGTTGGCCTCGAAGAAGGCGAAGGCCTCGCGGGGGGTGAAGAGGTTGAAGAGCTTCTCGGCCAGGTACTCGGAGTAGCCGTAGTAGGCGCAGATGTCCTTGATCAGCTGCGCCGTGTACTCGGCCCTTGAGCGGCCCTCCTCGGAGAGGTTGGAGAAGTCGTCGAGGACGCGGATGTTTTCGGTGATGCGCGATCGCAGGAGCTGTAGGTCGGGGGCTAGGAGGGCGCTGGCGCTGGCGGCGAGGGCATCTTCCTCATCCTCGTTTGGTAGAATGTGAGGCTTGTCGCCGTCGATGTTGGTCTGTAGAGCAGCGTTCTCGGCCATCTCAGCCTCGGCCTCGGCGGCGTCCTCTGCCAATTGGATATCCAGTTTCCTCGTGAGACCCTCGATGTTGGCGGCTGTAAGCTTCTCCTCTGCGTCCGATTCGTCCTCGTCCTCTGAGAACATGGCCCTCGTCTGGCCACCCTCCTCCTCCGAGTCAAAGCCGTCGTCGTTGTCCGAGTCGAGGAAATCATCCTTCAGCCCGACGCCGCCCTCCAGATCCGACATATCGGCGTCTTCCAGATCCCAAACGTCAAACTCGTCGTCCATCTCGTCGTCTGAGAGATCTTCTAGGGCGGAGAGCTTGGCCTTCTTCGATGCCTTGGGCGCGGCGGTCGCAGACACAGGCGCCGCCTTCACGGCCTTTGCGCCATTCGTCTTCTTGGTCGCCAGCTTCTTCGCATCGAAACCATTGCTCTTCTGCGCGGCCGACTTGCTTGTCTTTCGCTTCTTCCTCTCCGTCGCCTCGACTACTGGATCGGCAGGCAGGCCGGCCTTGCGCTTGAGCTTGGCGAAGTGCTCTTCCGACAGGGCCTGGGGTGGACCCTGCTTCTTCATGCGACGTCCGACACCCATTGTGAATGAATGCAGCGAATCGACTTTGTGGGAATTGTAAAAGGAATATCGAGCAACAAAACCTGCCCGAACTTGACTTTTGTCTCTGGCCCAGGAAAACCAGACAGCGCCCCGCCGAAACTTTTTTTCTTCGAGCGAGCCTACAGCAGCCCGATAAGCCGGCAGAACTCCGTATCGGGACCAGCCACGCGCCACGTGATCGCCCACCTCCCGCTGCAGCGTGGGAGCTACGCCATTGCTTCGACCTGTGAAGCTCCATGACGAGGACTCGTGTCTTGAAAAAGGAACATTTACTTGTTAACGCTCCCTAATATATCGTTGCTGCGAGGATCCTACGATATTACACCCCTACCGGCTTCCGTCGATTCCTGATTCCGTTTCGAGGCTCACGCCATTCATTCTCCCACGTCGACTTAACCCCGCCTCCACCGACTAAGCTTCCTACCTCACCCACCACCATCCTCCATTATGGCTGAAGTCGCTTTCGCAAAGACGTTTCTGTCGTCGCTCGACTCGCGACCCGTGAAGCTGTCTGCCGATCATGTCGAAGACCCCAAGACCTTCCCGGCTCGGCCTCCGGTATAATAGCTCCCACCCCACTGCTCTGTAGCTGCCGCAGCCCCCTTCTAACATGCATGGTCCCAGTATATCCTCCCGCGGATGTCGAAGCCCATGAGCAAGCCCTTGAACCTCGCTCCCGGACAAGAACGAAGCATCAAAGTGACGCTGAAGTCGCTACGCAACCCACCTCTCGACATTAAGCTTACTTCGCTACCCCTCGATACATCTGTCCTGGACATCAAGTCCAAGGTGCTGGCCCAAACAAGGATCCCCGTCGCAAAGTTAAAGCTACTGCTTAACAAGAAGCCCGTGTCGGATAGCAAAATTCTCAAGGAGCTTTTGGGGGATACAGATACGGCCATCGAGTTTTCGGTAATGGTCATCGGCGGAGCTGCAGCTATTCCTCCCGAAGAGCCGACGGCGGCGCCGGAGGCCAAGCCCACCGGACAGGCAGCGGTAGAGACGGAAGAGTTCTGGGCCGACCTAAAGGGTTTTTTGATGCAGCGACTAAAGGACGAGGCGGAGGCGGAGGAGCTCTCGGCCCTTTTCAAGTCAAGTTGGCAATCCCGCCAATCGAGCCCATTATAATAAGGCGAGAATCACGATGAAGAAGACAATATACGACTTAAGTTGCCAATAAGTTCCACATACCCGTATGTGTATTCATTTCCCTTGGTACGGTACATGGTCAGGGGCTGGCAAATCTGGAAATTTACGTATCCGCCCGAGAAGAAAACCCGATAGGCACGCCCCGGAAGGACGTCCATCGCCCCCCCCCGTCTTTCTCCGCAACAATCACTACATCATTGATGTTGGTCCTTCAAGCTTGACGCCGAAGGGGACCCAAAGTATGTTCAGTTCCATGCCGTCTTCAAGAGGGCGACCTGAGGAATTGCGTGACGGTGCGCTTAGGCGGCGGTGCCCTTGCTGATGACCTTGATGATGGTGTCGTATTCGATGTCATCGGGGTCGTTGGCCTGCAGCTCGGTGGCAATACCGTTGAGTGATCGCTTGAGAGCCTCCTTGGAAGAGGCGTAGATCATCTTGGGCTGTAACAGTGGGGGGTTAGTTGGGTGCTGCTACGTGGCCAATAAGCCCGCGAGGCTACGTACCTGAATACCGGCGTCATCGGGCGACCAGGCAATGAAGGCGATCTTACTTCTGTCAGGCTGTCAGTGACGGGGCTTTTTGGAGAGTAAAGAGAGAGAGAGCGGAGGGAACATACCGTGAGCCCTCGCCTGAGGCCAGGTTGTACTCGAAGTCGTAAACGGCGTATCGGGGACCCTTGCCGACAGTACCCTATTATGTGGTTAGCTGTGGAGGCGCGCGGTGACGGTGGCCACGGGCGTCGTTGGGAAACGTACCGATCGGTTCTTGGAGGTAGCGTTGATGAGCAGGTCACGGAACTCCTCGTAGTCCTTGCTTTCGGAAGAGTGCTCGACCTCGATCTCCTTGTAGTTGTCCGACAGCTTGAAGATGATGTACTTGAGAGTCTTGCCGAGCTTCAGTTCGCTGTAGGCGGTGATGCATGCTTGCGAGACGGTGGCACTGGAGAGGTTTGGTGGTGGTTAGCGCCCGGTTCCAAGGCGGTCGAGGCCGTGGCCGTGGCCGTTGTCTATCAGCGGCTGCATGCCCCGTGGCGCCGTCGTCGTCGTTGAGTCTGGCGAAAAGAGGGGGACCGTTCGGGTTGCATGGAGGGCAGGAGGAGGAGAAGGAGGAGGAGGAGAGGAAAGAAAGGAAGCGGAGAGGACGAACCCGGATTGAGACTGCGAGCGCGTGTTAGATGGTGGGACAAAGGGATCGCGGGCGGCTGCGGTGGTGAGCTTACCATGGTTGCGGTCTACGTCAGGAGACGGATATTTAGGGATGAGGGGTGGGCTGGGAGAGCGGGAGCTTGTTAGCTGTCGGCAGCGGGGAAGATAAAGGCGGGACGGCAAGAAGGGTCCAGGCGGGACAGAGGGCCTGGCGGGCGGCTGGGACGGCAGTGTGAGCGGGAAAAGGAAAATGAGGGCGTACCGGAATTGGAGAGTCGAAGAGAAGGATTCCTGGAGAGGTTCGCGATGAAGGAGCGAGGACAGGACGGAGGTGGTGGAGGTGGTGGATATATCTTGGTTGGGGGTTGGCTGGGTGGGTTTAGGCGCTGCTGTGAGAGAGGCGGGGCCTTTGCGGGAGAAAAACACCACTTCCTGATGGAGGGGTTGGCCGTGAGATGGGCCGCACGTGACTCTCTAGGCGTGCGCGTCAAGGGTGGCTCGTCCTTGAAGCCCGCTGAGTCTTGTTCGACCATGGTAACAAGTGTCCAAGTTGTCCCAGTTGTCCCGGTTGTCCAGGCGTCCGTCCATGCGTCGTCTCCAGGCGCCTAAAAATTCCAGGCTTGTTTGCTATTTGCAGTGTGCTGGATTTGACCTGCCTGCAAGGCATCAATGATGCAATGCGAGACCCCCTGGTTTGCGCTGTCGTTGCCTGAGGAGGCAGCAACATACAGACTCAACAATCAACAAGACATGACATATGGCCCATCACTACCCACCATCACCATCGCATCATCAGGCGGCAAAGCTTACTTCTTGGTATACTCTGCGACTGTACTATGGTTCATCTCGTCTCAACAACCAAACCGGACCTGTTGTTTACTAATCTTATAACATGTTTCTTTCATTTCTGTCTTGTTTTAATCCTTTCTACTACTACACCGACAGTGGTACTATACAGGGCTCAAGCGGCCTGAAAATCTGCTAGGGGTATGAAGACAAGGTCGTAAAAGATGTGGTAGAGGGGAGATTGCAAGGCCACTTGATCCGTCCCGTTAGAACACGCAACACCATGTGCGCCGCTACCCAGTCCGGCGGTTTTTATACATCCATATCATTCATTCTTTTACATCATGCCACCCATGCCACCCATACCGCCCATGCCGCCCATGCCACCCATGGGAGGACCACCAGGGCCCTTATCCTCAGGGGCATCGACGATGGCGACCTCGGTCGTGCCTAGTAGGGAGGCAACGCCGCTGGCATCGATGAGACCAGTGCGAACGACCTTGAAGGGGTCCAGGATACCGGCAGCAATCATGTCGACGTACTCGCCCTTGGAGCTGTCGAAGCCCTTGTTGAAGTCGGCGGCGTGCTCGTCGGTGAGCTTGCCAACAATCACAGCGCCCTCGAGACCAGCGTTCTCGATGATGGTGCGGGCAGGGCGGGTGATGGCGCTCTTGACAATGTTGACACCGAGCTGCTGGTCAAAGTTGGCAGTCTTGATCTCGTTCAGAGCGTTGACGGAAGCCTTGATCAGGGCAGTGCCACCACCGGGCAGGATGCCCTCCTCAACAGCAGCGCGGGTGGCGTTCAGGGCGTCGACGAATCGGTCCTTCTTCTCTCCAACCTCAACTTCGGAAGAGCCACCGACCTTGATGACGGCAACACCGCCAGAGAGCTTGGCCAGACGCTCCTGGAGCTTCTCCTTCTCGTACTCGGAGGTGGTGGGGTCGGTAATGACGCCACGGATTTGCTCGCAACGCTGAGACAGGGCGTCCTTGGAGCCGTTGCCGTTGAGAAGGATGGTGTCCTCCTTGGTGATGGTGATGGAGCCGGTTGAGCCGAGCATGTCAGGGGTAGCCTTCTCGAGCTTGATGTCAAGCTCATCACTGAAGACGGTGCCGTTGGTCAGAACGGCAAGATCGCCGAGGATGGACTTGCGGTTGTCGCCGAAGCCAGGAGCCTTGATGGCAGCGACTTGGAGCTGGCCACGGAGCTTGTTTAGGATGCAGACAGCGAGAGCCTCGCCTTCAATATCCTCGGCAATGATAACCAGAGGTCGTCGCTGCTGAGTGGAGACCTCAAGAGCAGGGATGATGTCCTGGACGGCGGAGATCTTCTTCTCAGAGAGTAGGATCAGAGGGTTCTCGAACTCGACCTTCTGCGCCTTGGTATCGGTGATGAAGTAAGGAGAGACGAAGCCGCGGTCGAATCGCATGCCCTCGGTAACCTCAAGCTCATCAACCATGGTCTTGCCCTCCTTGACGGTGATGACACCCTCCTTGCCGACCTTCTCCATGGCGTTGGCAATCATGGCACCAACGTGGTGGTCGCCATTGGCGGAGATGGTGGCGACCTGGGCGATCTCCGCGCTGGTGGTGATGTCGCGCTTGTTCTGCTGGAGGTACTCGACGACGGACTCGACGGAGGCCTGGATACCGCGGCGGAGATCCATGGGGTTGCAGCCGGCGGCGACGTTCTTGACGGTCTCGGAGAAGATGGCACGGGCGAGGACGGTGGCAGTAGTGGTACCGTCACCGGCGACCTCGTTGGTCTTGGAAGCAACATCTTGAAGGAGCTTGGCGCCAAGGTTCTCGAACTTGTCCTTGAGGGTCACGGCGCGGGCAACGGTTACACCATCTATTCTTGGTTAGAAAACACTGCCAATCGAGGCAAAGGGGTTGAAGACGAACCCTTGGTGATCTTGGGGGAGCCGAAGCTGGACTCAATCAGGACATTTCGGCCCTTGGGTCCGAGGGTAGTGGCAACGGCCTTGGCGAGGGTATCGACACCAGCGAGGAGAGCGGCGCGGCCCTCAACACCGAACTTGATCTCCTACATGGACATATCAGAAGCTGATTGGAGGTACAAGCCATTGAAGAATAGTATTACCTTGTGGGCAAATCGGAGCTGCTGACCGAGGCCAGCTCCGGCTCGGTACTTGGTGGCAGCGGAGGACAGGACGGAGGCCCTGGCCCGGGAGCTCAATGCGCGCTGCATGATGTGTGAATTAGGAGGGTCGGGGGGTATAAAGGTAAAATTACAAAAGCCGAAAGAAGAAACGCTCGCGGGTCTTTCGTCTTTGGAGGAGGGCAAAGGCGGAAGTGAACCGAGGGAGGATGATGAGCAAGATCGTGGGAGAGAGGAGGTTGATATGATGGCAGAACTGGAGAAGAGCTCACGCACGACCCAAAAAAATTGTCTCCCCGGAGCGTCGGCAAAACATCCACCCAGGAGCGACGCTAGTCCCAAAGAGCACTAGCCTCGGCTCCGACCAGTTCTACACCTTTCCAACACCATCTGCGGACATGGAGCATATTGAGATTTTTGGGGCATATTACCGTCGCCATAGCCGAGGACGACAAGCTCAAGCCTTTTGGCGAGCAATCGAGGAGGTGAAGGTCGGCATTTTGCGTGGATCCACCTGACAAATACCTTTTTGACGGTTCGTGGCTCGGTCTCTGGAGTACCGACTACTCCGTGCGTGAGACTAAGCCGCCGTGCGTTCACCGCTGTCCGTGGTCCCCGCGCTTTAGACTGCAGGAACACATCACCGACTGCATCGGTGGCTTCTTCTGACATGAAGATCTGGAGAAACGGACAGCTGGAGAAGGTAATAATGTGACGTGGCATTTTGTTCGGTTTTCTACTATCTTTCATTCTCTGCGGAGCAGGTACTAGTTTATAAATACTAAAAGCAAAGCAAGTTTGTGTGTGTGTGAAAGAAAAAGAACAGACTGAAAAAAAGAAGAAAAAAAGAGAAAGAAAAAGAGACCACGGTGCCAGAAACCCCTTGTCCTCACGTCCGTATCCCTGTATAATATGTATTTGCCCTTCCTGAAGTGCGTTCCTTCCGATTTCGATCCGGGGATCTATTAGTCCTGGATGACAAAAATAGAGTATAATGACTAAAAGGCTCTCCATCATGCAACGCGGCACTCAAGAGAAGTCGGACTGCGTATCAACAGTCTCACCAAGATGATCCTCGTCGCCATAGTTGCTCTGTGTGAAAAATGAGATGATGAACTGCTCAGAGGGTGACTGAACTTACCATCGCATCAGCGATTTGGACTCTGGCCATCGGTTCTTCAAAGTCATGCGCGATCCCAGTCTGCAGAAGTCGCTCAGGCGAGCTGCCCGAAGTCAGCGAATGATCGCTTTGACTGTTATGAAAGACTTGCGCGTTATCTGCAACCAAATGGGGAAGTTGGTGGAGATCTTGAGTGGTGCCATACGGGCCAAGGCTGTAATTCTCCTAGAAAGACCCTTGCGAAGTGGCAGCTCCCCCACTCGATGGTCGGTCCACAAACGGATCAAACGAGGATCCAAAATTGGACGGAACGAAGTTGTTGCCGTTGTTGTATGGAGCCACCTCGCTCATGGCGGCCACATACTGACTCTGACCGGGAGTTGAAGGGAGGAGGGCATCCCCATCCTCCGTTCGTCGAGCCTCAGTGCTGATAAACGATTCCTCAGCGCTAGTATAAATGTCTTGAGGGGAGAAGTCATCTTGGGAGCAGGGAACACCATCTGTATCCTCCTGACCAGCCTCAAGTGCCTGAGTTTTGTTAGTGCCTGGGATTTTGTCAACTGGAGGTAACTCACTTACGTCAACTTCCATTTCGTGGTCTTCGGCTGAGACATTCTCGGCCTCAGCGGTGGCAGTATCGCTCTCTTCATCGATCTCGATGCTATTAGTTGGCTCAGGGTTCTCTGTCTCTGTCGTCCTTCGGTGAGGAGTTGGAGAGTCGGGAATTTCATCGTCCGACTCATCGCCCTCCTCACCAGCGTCACAGTCGAGGTTGATCTGGTCCCGAACTTCCAAAGAGTCAGGAAGGTTGAACTTCCGATCGTCCACTCTTTCGTTGTAGTATACGGCACGGGTGGCGAGTTTGTCATCACCATCCTCGTCCTTGCGGATATATCCTCGAATATCGGAACTCGTAGGAGCTCCTCCCGGACGTGGTAGCGTTGGCGGGACGAGATGGCCCTCGGCAACAAGCTCACGTCGAAGCCGACCAAGATGCTGGTTCACGGCAGCACCGGTAGAACCCGGATGCAGGCGGTGCGCGATAGAATTCCATGGCAGCTCAATCTTGTGTCGAGCACACTCGTAGTGGATGTGAAGCAAGAGTTTATCGGCCATCCGAGGACCTGTAGCAGTGTCAGCTAGAGCACAGACGAGGACAAACTCGGAAAGGAGAAGAGGACTTACGACCCCACACGATAAGACTGCGACCAGAAACACGACCATTTCCGCTACGTTCCTCTTCAGTAGGAGGGCGGGAAGTAAAGTTGTGCTCTCTGGGAGTCTTCTTGGACGAGGCTCGGGTTGGAGTCTTAGCTGCGGCCCGAGTCGGGGTCTTGACTGGGGAACTTTCGCTCTTCAAAGCTTTCGATGCCGAACGCCGGTTCTGGGCTGCAGAACGACCAGCTTTGGAAGGGGTTTTAAGAGGAGAAGTGTTTACCATGTTGGAGGTAATCAGATCAAGTGATCTTGCTAAACAGGTAATCAGCATTGATGTCACGAACGTGGATTCACCAAATGCCAGTCGGCAGGTGAACCAAGTCAGCTGGGGACACAAACCTGAGTTGTTTTTCTCGAACGTTGACGATTGCACGTTTCAGTGAAGACAGTTGTGATCAACAGATGACAAGTTATCAAGACTAGTCTGACGAAGGAAGTGAGATGTTGTCAAGGCGAGGGTGGTTGATCAAGACTGTTGTTGAAGTGAGAGAGAAAGAAGAAAGCGGAGCGGATTGAAGAGAAATTCGAAAAGCACCAGTAAGGTGTCGAGGAGACTGGAGATGCCCATTTCTACTCTGGGAGAGTGGTTTGCACCGTCAGCCAGTGATTTCGTTAAGCGAACGGTCAACTGACAGCTGTAAGTCGAAGCGCACTGGCGGAATTTTGGACTGTCTGACAGCTGGCAACCGTTCGTCAACTCACGCCAGCAGGGATCCTCACTACAGCAACCCCAAGACAAAAAGTCCAAAACGCCGACGTAGGCAACCGCTCTTGGAAAAATTGAACATGACTCAAAGCGACTTTGGGAAATGAGGCAAACGGAAGCGAGGTTTGCGGACCGGAACAGAAGATGGCGCCGTGGTGGCACAACTCCCGACAACTACACAACACCGTAATTAGCCTAGGACTTGAAGCCCTACAAATAATTAATTCTGGGCATGTCGTACGTATTTATTTGGGATATAAAAGCGGTGTTTTGAAATCCATGGTAGACACACTTCCGGCCTTCTGGCTGAGCGTCGACAGCTGACAGCTGGTGGCACGTTTTGACTTGTCGACACCCCGAAAACAGGACCTAATCACTGCACAAGTCCAGCCTCTTCATGAACAAAAACGTGTGGATTGTTTCGTATGGCGTCATGCCGGCAACGCAGGTAACTAGAAAATCGGCTACTGAAACTAAGGCATGTTGTCGTCGCTGAGGATGGCTGGGGGTATGAAATGCTGCGCTGACCCAAGTAATCTGCTTGCTTCTAAGCCCCAAAGACCTTCTTCATAATCTTCTGCATTCTCTCTTTACCCTTCTTGCTGCGGCGTCGTGACCCTGAGATGGAACTGTGCACTCTCTGGTTCCGCTCTTGAGCGCCCACCCGAAGCTTGCTGTCCTCCGATTCTCGGGCCTTCAATCGGATCTCGGATGATCTTTGTTCCAAATCGTGAATCGCCTTTTTCTGCGCCTCCAATATGTGTTTGAAGGCATCCTGGGTCTGGTGCTGGACTGATGTGTGTACCGCCTGGTCGAGCGTGATGGGGAGATTCATGACAACCTGCGAGAGCGTATCGACGAAGCCGGAAACCAGGGCGAGTTGCTCGCTCGTAGTTTGCATATTCTTAGCCTGAGGCTCAAACATTGAGAGTAAATTGTTGCTGGCCTTTGCTTGTTGTTCGAGGATATGGTTGTGGAAACCGATCTGACGATTGAGAAGTCTGTTCTGCTGTTCGAGTTTCTTACCATGCTGTTCGAATTCCTTACCATGGTGTTGGAGTTCACCAACGCTCGATCTAAGGATGTTGTTCTGATCTTTGAAGGTGCCGACATTCAGTCGAAGCGGCCCCGTAGCGTCGGAAACCGTTTCCTCAATAGTGTTTTCGATAACAGAACAGAGTTCCTCGCCAACGTTCTCGAGATCAAGCTGCGTTGGCTTTACGACTCCGTGATCCTGGAGCATAGTGTTGGCCATACCAAAGTAATTTCGATCTTGTTGCAAAGAACGGAAGTAACGTTCGACTCTTTGCATTGCCTCCGCCTGGCACTCTGGATTACCAAGGGAGGCATCACGTTCCATGATACTCCGCGCAATCGCGACTCGAAGTTGATTGTATGCCTCTGGAGCCGGCCGAGACTCATCGCCACGAGCTTGCCAAAGAAGCACTAGATGCTGGTAATCCTCAATCAGAGCTCGAGTGTCCATGGGCGATGATGTGGTCTTTGGGAACTCCCCGTTCTGGCGAGCATACGCTAACGTAGTCGCCATCACACGGATTTGGCCAAGGGGATAGGCAACATTTCTTTCAATAATGAAACCTGGACCTGGCGTCGTGAAATGAGCAGAGGAAATAGCATTTTCTCCGCTGCTTAGGGAGAGTTTTTCACCCGCAGAGTCAGGAGGAGTTGGCAAGTCAGAGATGGTACTCCAGATGGAGTTGTCACGACATTGGCTTTCAGGGGAAGTGGACCCCGACGAACAAGACATCATGAACGTGGCCCGCGAACCTGACGAATGGAACTATCTTTAACGATAAGTGAGGCTTGCGATGTCGTCCTGCGACAGATACTGTGTGTTAAAACTTGGTTAGCCATGGCTGTTGACGGGAACAGTCGGGGATACTCACAGCAAGGAGATCGAGACGAAAGAGACGGGCTGATAGAGAGACTGGATGATCGAGGGACGCCACGATGAAGGAATGTCGTGATGTTGTGACGGCATGGTTCGGTGATGAGGAGAAGACTTGGTGAGATGCTGTGATTTAAGGCAGTGGTGAAGAGCGATGGGATACCAAGTCTTGACGCATTTGCGATAGGAAGCCCGGGTCGTCAATGAATGCATCTCGTTAGCAATAGACGATGAAATTTGACCTGGTTGTACTTTGACCTATTGTTCACTATTCACAATGTGTTGAGCAGCGTAAATGCGCAGAGCAGCATGCAAATTTTGTGGCGTCGTGGGTGAATCAAGCATCCCCTTGCGTCCGCTGCAAAATGTCAATAGCTGCCTTATTACGAACCAGCTGTTCTGAGAAACTCCAGCGGACGATAACAGGCATGTGCTGAACCATTGTAGGGACGGAATCGTGTACGCATTCTCCACGAGTTGAATCCCAGCATGCTCAAGAGAAAAATGAGTATCACCTCGAGCCGCTAGATAATACTCGATACAGCCCGGTGCCTTGATCAGGGGCAGAGTGGAAACAGAGTGTCACGATGACTAGGGCTAGAAAGTTATTCACGTGTGAGAAGAGAAATGAAGCATCAATGATGGTGATATTCTGATACCATTTGCTTGAACTAGATCCCAAGCTATCTCATTTTTTGAGTATGAACTGCGAGTCATCCGACCATTCCTTCACCCTTACTAGCTAATGTGTGTTGCCATCTGATCAAGAACCAAGCCGCGAAAATCGATGGACAACCGAAACACCCATGTACTGTACACCAGACTTTTGTGTGCGATGCAGTGTAGTAGCTCCTTTGCCGCTTATCTAGGTCTCGTCGTCTCCGGAAGCAGGCGCGTCTGTGCCAGGGAGATCGTCAGCGACGTGAACGCAAAGAGCGCAGGATTCTCCAGACATACCACTGAGGGAGGACGCAGGAGACTTGGACGATTCGGCTACCTCTTGCTTCACCTCCTCCTCCTCGTCGGTATCTTCCTTCTTGGGGGCGCGCTTCTTTGGTGGAGCTCGCTTCTTCGCAGGCTTCGCGGCGGGTTCAGCCTTGGCCTTGCGCTTCGTGGCCTTGACAGCAGGAGTTTTCTCGACAGGAGCCTTATCAACGGGCGCCTTCTCGCCGTCACTGGCTCCACTGCTGGTCTCCTCCTTGACAGGAGCCTTGCGGCCTGGCTTGATGCCATGGGCCTTCAGCATTCGCTCGTATCGCTTCTGCCTGTTGCGCCTGTGTCAACACGATGCTTCCAAAAGGGGTGGATGAGAGCACTTACGCAGCAGCTTTGCTGATGATAGAGAGCTCTTCAGCGACCGCTTGGAAGTCAGGCTGACTGGTTAGCAAGCTTCGCAGTGATGGAGGGATGTCAACTTACTCGTCCATTGGTGGTATGTCCGATGCAGGACACGAGGAACTTGACCTGTTCGGCAGGCTCTTGCTTGGACATCTTGAATGTTTGGGGCTGGATGATGTGTTAGGAGGAAGCCAACTTGGAGATGAACGAAAAGTGAAAAGTGAAACGTGAATCCCGACTTACCAGGATGAAGATACTCACTGGGTTGAGTTATCGTTGCTGGGTTTGTGTTGACTGGAATCGAGGTCAAAATGAGACGAGGATGTGGTGCAGTGTGTGGTGGATGAAGGAGAAAGGAAGATGGAAGACGGGTGAGAAATCTGGGAAATAAAAAGGGCAGTCTGTGGGAGAGGAAAAACGGAACAGAGATTTTTGTCTGCACAGAAGTGGCTGGATGAAAACGGAGTGAATAATGGGAAAAAGTGAGGGAGAAGGGGGCGTCACTGAAGCGGGAGGAAACGCGCGCAAACGCTCAACGCTAAGGACAGGCGGCTTTGGCCAATGATTGGAACCATAAGCCCACAGGATTTCTTGACTTACCAGGAGCTTTGACGAACGGAGTGGCGAGCTTGGTGCAGTCGAGTTGAGTTGTGCTATGCTGTGTTGCGCCGTGTTGCCGAGGACAGAAAGGAGACGTTTAGGGTAAAGGCTCGAGGCATGCCCCTAGTATAGCAGTAAAGAGAACAGGTTCACTGGGGCTGCTCAAATCTTAGGCGGCCCTTCTCGTTTGCTACCAGGCACCGACGGTTGCTGGGGACGGCGGCCTTGTTGCTCGGGAGAGGTAAATACACGGTGCTTAGAAACTTGGGATGATAGTTCTGATGTTCAGGAGTGCTTTAGGGTTACCGCCTCCGAAGCCCCTTTAAAAATCACAATCACCAATATGTCTAGGCAGAGAGAAAAGAAAGTCCCAGCTGGTTGCTCCCTTTGAGGATTCCGGGACCTTGCCGAATGTAGCCGCACTTCCCAGCAGGATGCACCCTCTAGTGATCACTGTCGAGCGTCCTTGGTTATTATTGCCACACTTGGAGAAACGGTTTGCGATGTGAAATAGTTTTGTTGTTAATCATGAGTCTTATGTATTTCTCTTCTTCCGTTGTCGTCGGAGGACAGGCGCGATACCGATCCTAAGTGCGTAGATGTGGCAGATATCTAAGCCCAAATCCTTCATCCCCAACCACATTAAGCAAACATGGTTCTGCACTGCAATCAAGCGAATCTAAGCCGCAGACCCATCGCTCTCCCCCATGGTAGCGTCGTTGTCCTCCGTCTTGACCTCAGTCTTGACCTCCTTCTTAACCTCCTCCTCCTTGACCTCCTGCTTGGTCTCGGCCTCAGAGTCCGAGTCCTTCTTGACCTTCTTTCGTGGGGTGCGAGGCTTCTTGGTGACCTTGTTATCACCAGAAGTAGAAGCACCAGCCTTGGCCTTGCGAGGGCTCGCGGTAGCGGGCGCCTGACCGCCCCAGCCGTGGCGGACAGACATCTGGCGGAAGCGCTCCTTGGCACACTTGGCGTCCTTGAGACCCAGACCGTCGGCAACAAGGTCCCAGTTCGCGTCGGGCTTCTGAGTCATGTTGTCGAAGATGGCCTTGATGAAGCGGAGTTCGCCATCAGTGAGACCAAGAGGGGTCTCGCCGTCGGAGCCGGTGCTGGATGTCTTCTTGGCAGGCATCGTGAACTGCGGATAGTTAGTTTGGAGAACGACGGACGGGAACCAGAAACGTACTTGGTATGTTTGGATGAGATTGAAAAGAAATGTTGAGATGGTGGACAACGAATCTCAGTAGTCTTGATGGTTGAGGGATCTTGAGAGGTGATGTTGTGGTTGGGATGAGAGTTGTGACTGGGATGAGAGAAGATGAAGGGAGGAAGAAATATGGAGAGAGGAGGAAGCTTTAAGAAGAGGAGAGAGAGAGCTGCCTATCTGCCAGACAGAAAAGGCACTGGGCCAGGAGCAAACGGGGTGTTTACCTCCCAGGTAAAGCGTTTGCTTTCACGCATTCGGCAGAATCTAGTGTACCGCTCGCCCTTCACGGATGGAGAGTGAATGAAGTGTTTGGACCGTTAGGCGGGGCAGAACAAAGATCCATCTACGCACAAATTATTGACACACGAATAACATTGTCCGGCTTTTACACTTCTCTGAATACTCGTGGTTTTGCCATTTTTAGTGTGTGCCGAATCCGCCCCTTTTCTGCATTTCGACAAGGTGACCGCATGCTGGGTTTCCCACAACATTGAGATTTAACCCGATGCTAAAAGCGCACAAGTTTACGATTCAAAGGATTCAATCAATAGCTTATCATAGGTCTTTGATTTAAACCTAGTAGTATATCTTGACGGTGATGCAGCACGTAGACTTGTCTTGCCTCAAATATTCAGTCGTTGCCCTTCAAGCTCCAAAGCTTCTCTGAAATCTCAAATCCAGCAGACATAAATCCTCCGAGACTATCAAGACAGTACACTTGGTATGTGGTCTCGCCGTTCCAGGCTTTAGACAGGGTCCTCCTTCGAGGCCTCCATCTCGGTGTGGAGCTGGTCGCTCACATTCTCACCGTCGCTCTCATTCTGCTCAGCCTTGATGGAGGGCTTCTCCTTTTCTTCGTCCTCGTCCTGAGCCTCTTCCTTCTTGACCTTGGAGCGGCCCTTGCCCTTTCCGCGAGGCGTCTTGACCACCTTGGATGGAGTGGTCAGGACTGGGGTGACAGCGCCCTTCTTGGCTGGAGACGCATCGCTGGAGATTCCAAGCTTGCGCTTGACTTGCCCAAACCGGACCTAACGGAGGAGTGAATGTGTTAGCAGACAAGAGGTTGCCAAGTGGAGCTTGAGTTGACGAAGATGGATGCGCATACCTTGGCGACTTCAGAAGTCTTGAAGCCCTGCTCCAGAGCGACGGCCTCCCAGTCAACATCCGCCTTGTTCTTGGTGTTCTTGACGATGCTGAAGAACAGCATGGCCTCGGCGGCGGTAGGCTCCTTCTTGACTTCAGACATAATGCTCGTGTTGGGTTTCAAGAAAGCTAGCTGCACAAGGAGTTAATAAACTGGTTTGAAGATCCAAGAATGATGAGTAAATAGACCTTTGAGTGAATAAAGCGGAAATGGTATACCAAGGTCTTGGTGATAAAGTGGTAGGCTCGAGAGGTGCAAGTTGTGGGCGAAGCGTGGAGAAAGATGAGAGCGGAGGCAAGTTTGGTGCAGCTTGGGATTAGGAATCCTAGTTTTTAAATCTTAGGCGCCAGCAGATAAGAGCACAGAAAACCGCAGACCCCATCGAACGATTACTGTTGATGTGGCAGCGCATGCCCAGTCACCACTTGGTTTCCGCTTTGTAGGTGCCTGATTCTTTAGAAACAGGGCGTTTTCGAGCGTTTGCTCTGAACCGATAAGGGCTTGACCACTACGAAGGAGCAGATTCTGTTCAAACTAAATTAAACCAAATTATTGGTTGGCACAAATCACCCTAATAGATGGCTGGGATATTCCAACATCTTCGACGGCTGTTTCTTGATCTCGAGGAGCGACGGGGGGCACGCACCGCTACCCACAACACCTCGTCCGACAAAGGCTCGAGCATTTGACCACAGCTTCGCATCTAGTAGGTCACTAACCTAGAAATCCTAACTTTAAATTGGCTTTTTACGGAGGTAGTGTCGAAAGCACAAATAGGCGCGACGAGACTGCGAGTCTATAGCTGCTCTGGAAATAATATCATACTAGCCTCCCACCCATGGCCCTTTGCGAAGTTGGTGCCTTAGGAGCAGTACTAACTTACAAAGCCCTCTGGTACACTCGGAGCTACATCGACGAACTCTGTAGCAGTAGCCCAGGTCATTGCATGGAACCAGAATAATCATGTTGTTTGCCAACAAACGGTAGAGTTTGGCCACTGAACCCGACGAGGTACAAGGGCATGGATCTCGGCTGTGTTACTACGAAAGGGGACTTCACTCGATGAATGCCTCCTGCTCATCAGTTGTTGCTATGTTGGCTTTCAGTAACCTTGACCACACAGCAGAATCGGGTCCGATGTTTCGTAAAACAACAGCAACACATCAAATCAGCTACCGCGGTAAGATGATGTGATTCTGACATTAAAACATCCTAGGTAGTGTACATTCTGCAGTAGCCACTGCCTCCGTTAAACCCCTAGAGAACCTTCATATCTGAATCCTCCGATAGCAAAGAGACAAGCCAGAATCGTCGTGGAGTGAACAGAGATGAAAACAGAACCGACTAACGCAGCGCGGAAAACAAGCGAAACCTCGTTCAAAAACCATATTCATCAAGTCATAAAGCAAAGCGTTCTAAACATCTCCAGTTTTGGTACATTATCCGTCCTCTATGCGTTGCTTTTTGGGTATCAAAATGGGTGGTGATCGTGGAAGTTATCAGTCCACTCTGGGCTGAAGTCTGCGAGAGACTGAGCACCGGCCAGGTCCAGAGCAACCGGGCTCTGGGCATCACCTGTAGCCTTGTAGTTGCTCAGATCGTAGGCAGCATCGAACGTATGGTAGGGGGACTGAGCCAGACCGATAAGATCCTGGCCAGTGTGGCATATCAAGTCTGGGTTGCAGTCCATCGAAGGACCAAACCCGTTTCGGAGACGGACATCCTCGAGGGAAGCGGGGTTCACGGACATGCCGTGGGCCATATCATCGCTGCAAGGCGTGAGGAATCGAGGGTTGATGTCGTCTCGGTTGTCGGTGAGGTAAGGAGACGTGGTCGAAGCGGGAGAGAACTGTGCAAGATAAGCAGGTTGGTTGTGCTCCTGCTTGATCTTGGGGGAAGAACCCTGACGCACTTGAGCATAGGAAGAAAGACTGACGGCCGACTCCGACTTGACCAGACTGTCCTTCTTGGCCTGCGAAGGCTTCTTGGACTTGGTAACTCGGGATTTGTCGGCAGTGCGAGTCCTCTTCTGTGGCTCGTGACCGTTGACAGAAGAACGGAACCTGGCAAAACGCATTCTCGCGGCATGCCCGTTGGTGATGGGCTGCATGAGGACAGGGTCCGCAGCAACTTGGTTCCAGTCAATCTAGAGGAGGGTGAGAAGAAGTTAACGAGGAAGTGTGCGAGGAAAGACTTACGTCTTTGAGGTTTTTCTGGTTCAAGATGGCCAGAAGGAAGCGAGCCATGGCGTTCTCACTGTTAGGGGTCATGGTGATGGCAGGCGAAGAGTTTTATTGAAGATGAGGATGGTGAGAAAAGGATGGAGATGCAGATGGAGATGCAGATGGAAGGCGGGAAGACGACTATGGGAACAGCGCGAGGCTGAGGGAGTCGATAGGCAGAAGAGGGGAGAAGGCGAGTTAAATACAGCGGGGACTCGGAGTCACTGCATAGAATCCTAGGCAGCTGAAGATGCCTCAGCGGAGGGGGTAGGATGGAGATGGCGGCCCGAGATGGTGGAGTATGGTTTGGAAGTTTGGACGATGTGAATCGGCGTGAATTCAGGTGAGGACGGTAAGAAGGTGTCAGGCGACGAGGCTGTAGGAGCGATGGAAGGTTGTTCCAGGTGGCGGCCGAGATGGTTGGATGGAGGACAAAGGAGGAGCGGGTGACGAGAGGGTTGGGTTGGTTGGGTTAGGAACTTTGAATGGCCGAGAGCTGGAGGTAGCTGTGTGGTGGGAGGGATGTGAGTTGTTCCGGTCGTTGGCTGAGAGGAGAACAGCCAGCGGGAGGATGAGGCGAACGAGACGCCGGGGAGATATATAGGCAGGAACAGATGTGATACGAGGAGGAATAGGAGAGACGGGCGAGCTACGGGGGAAAAGGGTTGAGGCCCAAAGGGGGCCAACGTGCATTATATGTGAGCAGCACGTTGACTGACTACGACTGCGAGTGCGAGTGCCACCATACGCATCACACGCATCGCCAGGCACTTGTGGGGGAGAAGACCCGGAGCTGCAGGGATGCTAGGGGAGGGCAGTGGACAGGACAGTGGATAGGACAGTGCGCGCGGACGGCGTAGGCGTAGATAGTAGGGCCTAGGCCTCGGCGAGAGAGAGCGTCCATCAAAGGAGCCCGCAGTGTCTTGTCTGAGGTGGATGGCGATGATGCCCATGGTTGCCTGGTGCTACCGACTTTTCATGTTGGCTTTGGGAGATCCCTCCCAATGATGGAAAACGGGGCGCGACGAGGGGCTGCGGCGGGCGCGAGCACCGCGTACAGTGGTTACGCCCCCGCCGCTAGAACCCACTATAACCACCGCCCACGGGGGGGTAGCCCAGCGGATGGGCCCACTAGCCTCACTAAAACCATTCCCCCTGCCGCTCGCTAAGACCACCACCACTGCGAGCTTGTGCACCTAACGGGAAGCTGGCGCTCCATGGCTGCGACCGCAACCACTACAGCGGCTGGCCGCAGGTCCGCAGTTCCCGTGCTCTCCGCTGCAAAAGGTCTCGGCGAGAATGACAATTGTCGAGCCATTGAGACACGGGCAGTCCCGATCGTCCCAAGAGGAGGCCACCAATGGAATGAAGTAGCCCCAGACTCGGACGCTGTCTCGTCGATATTTGCCAAAGTCTCGCCAGAGAGCCCTGGGCTTCCGGGGCACCACTTTACACGTCGCTCAATTGCGCCGGCGATGCTGGCAAAGAAAGAATTTTGGTCGAGCATGGCATCGCGGAGCTAAGGTCGGCTTCGACAGGGATGGCAAGCCTGGAATGACTGAAACTCAGTGTGACTCATTCGCGGGCCACCGACGAATTAGCTACATGAACGGCCGGGTATTGAACTCACCAGTGTGGTGGTCATTCAAACCGTCTGGCGAGCCTCGACACCACCTATTGGCCCAGCCAGCTCGAGCTGTTCCGATTGAGCTCGAGCTGCAAATAGCCCGGCAGGACCTTTTTCTTTTTCTTCCTCAGCAATCACAAAGGCTGGAGGGGTGTGCGAAACGTCCCTGCGCCTGTTGGGGCGGCTCCTGTGACATGGACCGGACACAATGCAAAGCCCGGTGATGGGATCACAACCATGTCTGCCTCAATCGCAAGGAGACAAGAGGCAACGAACGCAAGGACCCGGTGATATTAATACGCCTCGACGCTAAATCCGTTGCAAGAATGAAGAGATTGCGCCATGCAGCCGATCCGCCGAGGTTTGCTTCTGGCTCTCAGCTGAGGGGTGGCTCTGAAGCATGTCGGATGGGCTGCTGTCCGGGCCATGGAGGCGGTGATGGGCTAGAGCGACAAGCAGCAATTCGACGCCCAGGAATGCCCGGAGAGCCAGGAAAATCCGCGGCCTGGGAAATAGAGCCCGATACACGCATTGGAACACATCGCGGAGGCATCCATGGTCGCCGCCCGCGCCCCAGGCGGGGAGGTCGTCGTGGAGGGGATGGCATGAAGTGGGCGGGAGACGCGACGGGCGCGAAGCTTGGTGGGACACTGTGCTGCCTGGTTTCCGCCAAGTGTCCGCGAAAGCACGTGAGCCCTGTAAATTGCTTCCCTCCTTTTGCCTCCCTGCAGATGTCTGGCTCGTAATGCCCTGGCTCGTCGGATGCACCGCCCCGGTTTTCTCTCTGCCCCGACGCCCCCTTGCTGACGGCCTGACGCAGGCTCGGCTTGTTGGGTTGGCTGGTCCGGCTGCTTTGGCTGGCTGAATAACTGACTGTACTGGCTAATGATGATGCTCCGCTGACGAGCTCACCAGGAGGACCATCGTCGTTCCGTTTCGACCCCATTCGTCGTCTGTAGCCGATTTAAGTTACGGTGCGCACCTTGGCACCGTCTGTTATGGAGCCCCAGATGGTCGTCGTCGATTGCTCCCGCTGCTCTGTCCTCCCATCCATCGCCTTTGCGCCTTCTCGCCATGCAGGCCTAGCCCTCCCGGCTAATCCATGGCCTACCCTCGGCTAAGTCGTTACATCTACGCGACTCGGTTCAATCCGAGTCGGATGGGCATTGTTGAAGAGGCCGAACAAACGGGGAAAACTCTCCTCTCGAGTCCTGGAACAAGCCGCTCAGGTTCCCCCCCTTGCATCATCGACTTAACCCCAGAAAGAAACTGCTGGAACTGCGCTCCCAGGACAAAGCAACCATTCTGCAACTAGAGCTTCGGATCCACACTTTTTCCGCGCCCCGAATCCTTCCCCAAGCCATGCAGCGCACAGACCACCACACGCCTCGATGTCCCCAACCTCCCGCCTCAGCGGCTCCCTTACCAATTTCTCACTACCAATTTTCCCGTTGATCCAGCCGTCGACTTAACAGCTTCTAACCTCGTCCCGCCTCGGGTCTTATACTGTCTTCTCAGTCGTCGCCACCACCAGCGTCCATTACCATGAACAGCAAGAATTGGAACGATAGGGCGGATAAAGACCTATTCTTTACGATTCTGTCGGTGAAAAACATTGGTATCATCAGCGGCGCCGAATGGACCACCATCGGCAATCACATGAGGATCTTGGGATACGGCTTCACCAATGAGGGATGTCGGTAAGTCGATGTTTTCTCACTTAGTTCTAGTTTACTATTTCCCCTGAGTACATGTATTATCTTCCTTCCTCCCGCCGATGGTGTGTTCCAATTCCAAACTGTCCGAGGACTTGACAGCCTCGTTGTCATATGCAAAGCTTGTTTGGGTTACTACAAGAGCCAATCTTCACTCTCCCCATGACATCATCCCAATACCACCCAAGAATGATACGGAAGTCCGACTTACATATATCCAATCGATTTTGCTTACTCCTCGACTATTTATTTATTGTATGGAAACGGCGACTAACACGGGACCAGTCAGCACTTCCAGGGCCTTCGCCGGGCCCAGAACAAAGCCGAGATCAATGGCGTCGTCAACGAAAGTTCTAAGAAGTCTGATCCAACCATGAACCCTATCACGCGTCGTCCTGGACCTGGACGTGGCCGACCTAGGAAGCAGCCTCCAGCTCCAATTGACGGCGCGCCCATTGCCAGTGATATTGTCTCCGATATCACGGATCCGAACAATCCTGGTGCGCATGTTCCCAGTGTGCATATTGTCTCTGGCAGTCATGTCCCCGGCTCGCATCTCCCAGGTGCGCCTGTTCCTGGACATGAGGTCTCTGAGCCGGCTTCAAATCTTGTCCCGTCAGGTCCTCCTCATGCCGCCCATGGAGCCATGGGTGGTGGGCATGTGGCCCAGCAGCTACCTCATCCGATCCCTGGTGGTCCTCCCATGAACTTCCCCAGCCCTGAGCCAGGCCCTGAGCTACCACAGAACCCTCCGCACCTTCACCCTCTCCAGCACAATCAGCATGATCAGCACATCCAACATGACCAGCACATCCAGCACGGCCAGCTGTCTCAGGACCCCCAACAACAGCAACCTCAACCTCTCCAGGAAGACGAAAAGTCCATACAAGACCAAACGCCAGTCGATCAGTCTGTGGAGTCCGATACCGAACCTGTGGTACCTGCAGAGTCAATGGGTCGTGGGCTTGATGACCTCGATGACGATAGCGATGAGCCTGATGCGAAGCGAGCACGCCTCGCATCTCCAGAACCGACCAAGGAGGTGCTCGATGATGAAGCAGTTTTGGCTTTAGCTGCACACAGCAGCGTTTCAGACCCGTTTCCATCTGAGTAAGTGTGTGCTCCCCAGGCTGAAGACTACGTGTTCTAACTATCCTTAGTTTCTCGTATGGGGAAGCTTAGTTTCCTATTGTTCGTGGAACCAATCAGCAAGTGGACGCTGATATTGGAGCATCACCTATTCTTACTATAGCGATTGGTTGGCGCACAGGGCAGCAGGTCATTGTTGAATTATTATTTTTGGTGAGGCTTTCGTGGGGGGGGCTTTTCGAGTACCTTTCAGGGTAGTTGTACAATCATCCACAATGGCCTTGTTTGGAGTTCAAAGATTTAGGTAACGACGTAGCGGGTTGAATGGATGGTCCAAGGATGGTATTGTTATGCACGGATTAGGTAGGTAGATATATAGAAGCCATCTGGCAATGGCCTATTGGTACTGGCAAACAGTCCAGGCAACAAGTGTTTGGAGCTCACAGTCACCTGTCATTGCTTGTTTTTAATTTTCTCCCTTAAATTCCAAGCGCCATCTCTCACTTATCTCCAACAACCGCATTCCCGTCTCTCACGCACAACACACAGCACGCAACGCGTAACCCACACAACCAAACAACACGCAACCATCACCACGAGATCATCATGCCCCCCAAAGCCGGTGGAACTGTCTGGGATAACTCCGAGTTCCTCATGGAACTAGGCGTCTCCTTCTTCCTGGCTGCGCAGGAAAACGGGGGCATCAGCCCCGAGGTGCGCAAGAGTATCGTCGACCACCTCCAGAACCGCGGCTTCAGCATCACTTGGGAGGCCATCCGGTAAGTTGGCGATTACGCCTTGCTTTTCTTTCATGTGTCGGCTCTGTTCTTGGTCTTTTCTGTTTAGTTCGCTGTTTCTTGTCAAGTTCACGCCCAAGTTCGTGGTGCTGCTTAGGATGTGGCTCCGAGCTGGGCGGTTGCGCAATGAGCGGCCGGCTGTTAGCTGCCTGGGTGTTTTTGTTTCCTTTCATTACTTCTCACTCACGTCTCCCCTTTTTCGCAACATAAGCCTTTCGCACCAACCTCACACCCTAATACTTTTCCCTTTCATCTTGCATCTCTGCTTCCCCGGCCTTTGCACATCCTCATTCTCTCAAATCCCAGAACAACCACCGCTGCCTCTTCCCCATCCACACAGATCTCTCTCCGTCTCATTGCCCGCAACATCACCGCTTTCTTTACCAAACAAAAGCACGATGGCTGGCCGACAGACCATGAAGTGGGATGCCAATGTCCACGAGGATATCCTCATCTGTCTGTTCCAGCATCTCAAGTTGAGTACCACAGATTGGACCAGCGTCATGAACGACCTCAAAGTCATGGGGTACACTTTTACGGAGTCGGCGCTTCGGTATGGTCATTCCTGATTGCTCGAACTGGTTTATCGTTTCTGGGCCTACATTTCACAGCATTCATGCTAAGTGTTTGTTTATTCGCTTCTACTTCCACCTAATCTTCCACTTTTCTTGAGCTTTCCACTTCTTCCACCACACTTCACACTTCCCACTTCCTCATTCACACTTCCTTCTTCGCACTCACCCATCACAACAACTCCACACAAGTTTATATCTTGCAACTCACAGCAAGCTCTCTTCCCATCTAAGCCTCTATCCTCTTCCACTTTGCATATATCGTCATGGCGACCAAGCCAACTCGTGGGTGGGACCCCATCGCCCATGGAGATCTCCTGCTAGCCTTCATCGCGGAGGCCACGGCATCCAAGGCAGTCATTACGAACGTGACTGAGAGACTCCGTGAGAAGGGGTACACTTATTCCTTTGATGCCGTCAAGTACTACATCCTCGTCTTGTTTCTTTCGCGTTGATATATATTCGATTTATGGACACCTGCTAACTCCGACCTCAGCCAGCACGTCCAGAAACTCCGCCGAAACAGAGATGCCGACGGCGTTCAGGCCACTGTTGGAGGATCAAGCCCGGCTACGTCTACTCCTCGCGCGAAGGCCACTCCTCGCAAGCGTGCTACGCCCGCCAAGAAGAGCAAGGCCATGGCCAACCTCGAAGAAGAGGACGAGCAGAATGAAAAGCTCAACCTCAAGTTGGAAATGGACTCCGATCAAGAGGAGCCATTTACTCCAAAGCGCCCTGCTAAGCGCGCCAAGGTCACCCCCAAGTAAGTTTCTCGTTCCTCATTTTAACGTCTGGGACTTCGCTAACCTCCTTCGGCGTGTAGGCCCAAGGTGGAGCCTGAGGAGCATATGGAGATGGAGATCTAGTTCTTCATCCGATTCAAATCATCCCCTTTGTGAATGACTTGACTTGACCGAAACCAGCATTGCTTGTTCTCGAGGGAAAACAGCAACACCACTAAAAGGGGCTACGGGTGAGATGGATGAGTGGCAATGGACATCGTGAGCTTCAGCACAGCCAGGTGAAACGCCTCGGTCTGGTCTACGACAAATGATTTTCTTTCTACGAGTGGCTGTCTAGCCTGCAGTTTATAGCATCTGAGGCGCAACTAAAATACCACGTCGTTATTTGACACACAAACAGCTTCAAGTGATGTGACAACGCTGAAAATTTCAGACTCTTGTCAGTCAAGGGGTGTGTTGCTAGAGTCTCCTATTTCCTTGATGCCATATTTGGGTACCCTGAACAAAAGTTAGAGAATGGGCGTATTGCAACCTGAGAAAAAAGGTGAGAACATTTCGAAAAGACTGTAGTGAATGCTCTCAAAAACGCGAATCCTCAAGACCTTGTTCATTCGTCTCCCAGTCACCTGGAGAAAACAAAACACTCTCGGCTAGTTTCCTGTTTGGCATGTTCAGCAGGCAACCATACTTTTCGTTGGCACTGCAACCGCGGTTCTTACTTTCGTCCAATCGACCATCTTCTTTGCTTCCATCCACCTCAACTAAATCCTAAGGATTATATGAGCCTCTCTTTAAACCCCCACCTTCACTGACTTCTTCTACCTTTCAGTCCACACCGAAGGCACCCTGCAACATCCCCACCGCACCTCGCCGTCCCTTCTCCTAAGCTCACACGGACCCATCCTCTCTTTGAAGCAGTACATCTCGACTCTTCAATAGATCATCATGCCTGCACCAGACAAGAAGTGGAGTCCCAACGCGGAGCGTGACCTCTGCCTCGCCATCATTCTTGGTGGCCAAGAGGGTGAGCGCACGCGTCACAACTGGCCCAAGGTCTACGACCTCATGACAAACCTCGGATACTCCTTCACCAAGGATGCCATCTCGTGAGTTTCCCTTTCCGCTTCCATCTCAACCCCTTCCCGCGCCTCGTCGTGTCTAACCAGCGACAACACAGCCAGCACTTCACCAAGACCGTGATGAGAGAGTTCAAGGCTCGCCACGGCACAGTCAGTCTCGGCAGTAGCCCAGCTCCAACCTCCAAGAAGGCCTCTACTCCACGGAAGCGCGCTACCCCCGGCTCGCATTCCAAGTCCAAGGTCAAGATCGACCTGAACAATGAGGAAGCGGAAGATGACGATGAGGTGTACGAAACGCCCAGCAAGAAGGTCAAGCGTGAGGGCGGGCTGAAGCCGTCTCCAGTTTTCAAGACTGAAAATTCCGGCTCCTTGGGCCGTGAGCGGAGGTTCGCGATACCCTTGAGTTCTTTGAAAGCTGAATCGATCGGCTAACACCGCGTATAGCGCTACTGTCCAGAACAATGACGTTGAGTTCAAGGCTTGGCTGGGTACTAGCAATGACGCTTGAGTGTGAGAACGATACCTAACGTGAAGCAATCCCCGTTTGACTCGCTGCGAATGATTGTCTGGTTGTGGAATCGAGGGAGAAGATAGTTATTCGGGAGACGACTTGGCATGGAACTCGGCTGATATAGAGGAATAACATCACGGAAGAACTAAAATCCTACTCAAGCTAGAGTATTATTCCATTTTCAACTCCAATCTTGACTGCCAGTCCTACATACAACTGTGTATTTGGTGTTGGTGACAGACCAGAGCTACCCTAGAGAGGGAGAATCTCACGTTGGCACCAGTTTGACTGAGCCACACAGAGCGATCATCAAGGTTCATGCAAAAAGTAACATCGTGCCTCAATAAAAAATGAGATATATTGAGCAAGCTGCCTACCGGAGCCTATTGCGTGCGGTCGATGGCGGCTGCTGTTCCATCAAGTACAAAGTCACAAAATCCTCAAATCCCCTGAACGCCACCCGAGGCCCGAATAAGTGTCTTGCATCATCGCGGCCGCCCGTCCAGTCGATTGCCATCACTTGTGCCCTTCTTCTCCGGCGCCTTGGACTTGTCGTCTGCGTCGCCCTTTCTCTTGACAGCACCACGGAGCGTCTGGCCCTGCCCAGCAAACTGGGGTCGGTTGGCATTCTCCTTCTCTTTTTCCTTGTCCGCATCTGTCTTAACTGGCTTGATCTCGTAACCAAAGAACAACTTGTTAGGTGGCAGCCGTAGTGCAGCAGGGGCACCTGTTCGTCGTAGGGGCAATCCAGGAACCTCTGCGGCAGCTGGCACGGGGGTTGCGGGCTTCGGAGTCGAGTTCTTGCTGCCCTTCTTGGTCAGCCGCTGGCCATCGCCCAGAAAGTTGGTGATGTTGCTGGTGACCGAGGGAGCGATGGCGTTGTAATTGATGGACTGAGCCATGGTGCCTTGGTTATGAAGGAGACCTCCCGCTGGGACGCCACCACGTCCACTCCTGGGAGTGCTTGTGCCGCTCTGCCTTTCGGGCTCGACATAGCCCACTGGAGGAGCAAAATCGACGGAAACATCAGTCTCGATCATGCTCACGCCCATCTTGTCCGTCTCTGGCTTGACATCCAAGACAGCAACATCGTATACTTCGTCGTTGTACTCGAAGTTGAAGACGTCACCCTTGGTGAGAGTGGCGAAGTTGCGGAAGGCTTTTTCTAGGACAGCCTTTGGGTCGCTGATTTCGAGGAAGTTGACGGATTGAGGTTGAAGCTTGACCATCTTGGCGAGTTCCAGCGAGGTGGTGCGGATCTGGATCATGTCGCCAACATCCATGCCCAGCGTCTCCATCATCTACAAATAATTAGCCCGAGACACGCCTAGGAACGCACCAGAATCGACCACACGCACCCACTGAGGAATGTATGCCCGCCCCTCTTCAGCGATGAACTCCAACACACCAGCGTGTGAATGCTTCCCCTTCTCCCCGTTGATCATCTCCATCAGCAAGGGCCACTGGACGTGGAGCTTGGACACTTTGTCGAGAGCGGAGGCGGGGAGAATAATCTTGGAACCGTAGTTCAACTCTGGGCGTTCGGATCCAGGGGCCATGATGACGGGGTAGCATCGGTAGTACTCGTCGAAGCGTTGCACGATGGGCCTTCGTCCGTGGCGAGCCATGTTGTAGAGGTGGTCCGGGTTAGACGGGTCGAACCCGCCGCCGCCGCCGAAGCCTGAATACTGTAGGACACTGTGTCAGTCTTGTTCAAGTTGCCACGGGATAGCGATATGGCGACGAACCATGTTGATCGCGACCTATGAGTTTGGACCAGGTGATGGTGCGGTACGGCGGGGCGAAGTCTGGCGTGGGATATGTTGGCGGTCAGCAAAGGCGCTGGCGAGCTACGTTTTTGCGAGTGATTCTGCAAGCAAATCCAGCAGTGTACTGGATATGGCCGCTACAGTTGCGATGTGTGGTGCTGGCTGCTGGTGCTGGTGGTCGAACCGTATTGGCTTGTCTGTTGGGTAGAGAGAGCTCAAAGATGCAGGTGGAAGTTGTCCAGAGGCTGGCTCTACGTTGACGTGGGGGATGTGGATCACTGGAGACAGCGGCAAAAAGGCAGCTGTTGGATGACGCAGTTTCGCAGGGCCAGGCTACAGTGGGTGACCGCCTAAAAAAGCAAAAGATGGACCAACCAACAGCTGCGCAGCGTGCTTGCAGTTAACATCGGGTCCAAGCTCCTCAGAGCAAACCTAGCCTCGACATCAAACAAATGCGCCGGTGAATCATCTAAGGCATCTGCATCGTTCCTCCGTACTCCTTCCTAAAGGGCAACTGAAGCCCATAATCCTCCAGAGATCCACGCAGACCATGGCTTCGCGACACTCCGCGGCACGGCCCAAGCGAGCCGGGGAGACCTTTGCGCGCGCCAATCACAACAAAGACGACACCGACACCAAGCGGGCCAAGTTCGACGTTCGCAACCCCTCCATATTGGCTCCCGATGCCCGAGAAGACGACGCTATCCTCGATGCCGATGTCATTGGCAGCACCGGGGCTACGAAGCGAGGTGCTGTGAACCTCGATGGCTACGACAGCGATTCAGACAACGAGAACATCAATACTCGCGCCGCCAGTCGCAAGAAAGGGGACGTGAATATCCTGGACCAGCTTGACAACTACAACGCCAACAATGAGTCGACTGGGAAGGCCGCTGGTGGTGACGATGATGACGACGACGACGACGACGACATGTTTGCTGCCAACGACGATGACGGAGACAAGGCAGCCTCTGAAAATGGGGACTTCGACAAGTCTGGCCGCAAAAAGAAGGATGTGCGCTTTCTCGACGTCGAGCAGATCCAAGGCCAGGAAGACGAAAGCAAAACCGGTGGCGAAATTCGACTAGACGATCGGGGCAGTAGTGATGATGAGGTGGATGTGGACCTAGCCATCCAAGAAGAGGGCGTGGATGAAGAAGTTGGAGCCGGCGGGCTTAAGAGGAACGCGCCCAAAGTGGAAGCCTTCAACCTCAAGGCAGAAATGGAAGAAGGCCAGTTCGATCAGTCTGGCAATTACGTCCGCAAAGCGGGGGACCCCGACGCAGCTCACGACACCTGGCTGGAAGGACTTAGCAAGAAAGAAATGAAGAAGGCTGCCGAAGCTCACGAAAGGCGCGAGGCGGAAGCACGAAAGCAACGTATCCAAGATGATGAGGTTTTGGTGTCAGAACTCCTTGGGACACTGATTATCCGGCTCGAGAGAACAGAAACGCCCCTCGAGGCATTGGCTCGACTTGGAAAGAGCCAGCCCAAGAGCAAGAAAATCCCCAAATGGAAGCTCAAGAAAATGAACAAGGGCGCCGAGGGAATGGAGGTCGACGGCGGAAATAACCAGGACCCGGAACAAGCTCGGGTCAAGCAATCGATCGACGCCATCACAGAAGCCGCGGACAAGTTGCTTAGCCGGGACTACGAAGACATTTACGACCAAGAACGGGAACTGCTTGTCCGAGAATATCGCAAAGAGACCGGAGAAGAATGGGTCGAGCCGAAAACGGTGCGTGCTGATGCCGACGAGAAGGGGGAGGATGCGGTGAAGCCGGGAACTATGTGGGAGTTCCGGTGGTCAGACGGGCGCGACGAGGGCGCCAAACAGGGACCGTTTGATGGGGCTACGATGAAGGCATGGCAGGAGGCCGGGTATTTCACAGAGGGGTCGGTCGAGTTCCGAGTTGTGGAGGAGGGACGGGATTGGACCCCGCGGGCTGGCGCCTTTGTATGAGCTCACGAGACCAGCCAGCCAGAGATCGTGGTGCCAGCGGAGGAAGGATTGGCCGCGGTACAACAATGTTCCAACCATGCCTGACAGTGGCCCTCGGCCACAGGTGCTCGGCCAACCAGTGTAATGTGTACGTGGACGACCAGAAGCCAAGTGGCCAAGACAGGGCAAGTTGGAGACGCGACGAGGGGCGACGAGGGACGGCTCAGGACGGCGTGTGGAGCGGGTCGCGTCCAGAACCCACAAACGACGACGAAGAGGGGATGCATGACACAGACGGCCACGACCCTTGGAGGCTTAGACGGACTTGGACGGCCGTTGGGCAGCCCAAGTGCAGCAAGGTCACGATATGCTGCATGATGGTGCCGCGGGAGGATCCTCGTGGAGTGAGGGGAGGTCTGAAGGAGGCTAAAAGGAGCCGACAAGGTGGCATCCGCGGGTACTTAGTCGCCATCTGGTTCCTGGGGATCCCGATTCGCGCTGGTGGGCGGGCGAGGCCGGGCGAGGGGAGGAGCCAAGGAGGCTGAGAAGCCGGGGAAAGGCTGGAGAAGCAGCTTCATAGGCGAGACTTGAGCCGGCCCAAGCCCGTGACCCGTGATGCTCCGGGTGCGTGGAGCGGGGGCCGGGGCACGGGTGGCCCGTAGCCGAGCGGTTACCGTGGAAGGCGCCGTGAGAGGCGGCAAGCGGGCTGAATCGGAGGAGGGGACAGGGATGAGTGGACCCTGGCCTGGAGAACGATGCAAACCGGGTGTAAGTGTAAGATGTGTAGGAGAATAGAGTCTGCAGCAGAGGACTGATTCATGGTGTTTCGGTTGAATTGGACGGCAGGTAAATGTATCACGACTACCAATCAAACAACCAGTGCGGCAGAGACGCATGACGCTTAGTTTGAGATGAAAAGAAAGAAAAAAAGAAGAAAAAAAGGGCTAGAGGCTCTGCTTGCTGTAAAAGGTAATATCAGACCAGAGTCGGTCAGCCCAGGTCAAGGCCGGGGTCGGGGAGGCGAAGCGAGGTGAGGTCGGATCAGGCGAGGCCAGCTCAGGTGAGTGATCCAATCGGTGAGATTGGCATGAGGCCATCGCCATGCCCACGGACCAGGTGTAGGGGTCTCGATCTGGAGCTGGGGGGGTCTGGAAACCACGCCAGATAAGCGGATGAGGCGAGATTCTTTCGCAGTCATCGCTGGGTGTGTCTTTTGCGAATTGAGGCGAGGGATGAACTGATGGGGATACTCGTCAGATCACCCAACCCACGTTGGCTGAGGCTAATACTGCTATTTGCTGGTGCGAGTCTGGCGGGAAAGGCCTGCGAATACAGTCGGTCCGTGAGAGCCCGTGGGATCCGCGCCTGGTCAACGGGCCTGTGTCGGCCCGTATAGGCGGTTTCCCGTGTTTCCTCCTTCGCAAGCTGCCATATTCACACGATTGTGCCATTCGATTTCTCAGCAGAGTAGAGGGCAGAACAAGAGTCATCTCATCAAAGTCAAGTAAATTGGTAATTGGTAACCGCCTCATCCTGTTTATCTCTCTCCCTGTCTTACTTTTACTGCCTCACTATTCGCCTTCGTCTAGGTTACAGGCGATGAGCTAATTGTGAGGTAGTTTACCCTAGATGCCTAGGTGCCTGTCTGGAACTGCTCCGTACACCCCTCGCGGTGGTTGAGGTGCGAGGTTTGCCCCGCCCATCTATTTTACCATTGCGTAAAAAGACGCAACAACATGAGAAACGCAGGCTAGCTCGAGATAGGCCAGGACTGGGTTTACTAAAAGGGAGATAGACACCTATGGCCTGGGGGAGCTGCGGGCCGTGATGATTTCCTGGTATAAGAGCGCAAACGTAAAAGGTTTCCACCGGTTCTCAAATCATTCGGCGGCAAGGACGGTAGCTGGAGTACAACGTACACGTAAGAGCTGTGACTGTGATGTGATGTACGTGGTAAGAGATGTCCCGACATCGAGTGCGCGATAGTACCGCGAAAGCTCCGGCGACTTGCGGGCCTGCACAGAGAGAGATGGAGGCGCTCGAGCACGGACGCGGTCAGGGCCGCGAAGATCAGGCAAGCGGCGAAGGAGGTGAAAGTGAGGCGCAGATTGAGATCTGTTGACCGACGCATCGGACGGTCCAGTCGGCGAAGGTTCCGGGGCTTTGGTGAAAGGAGAGGCCGGGCAGCATGGGGTGTTGTTGTTGGCAGCGCATGGCGGCGGGCGGCATGGCAGCATTTCCATGGATGTGGCAGCGTGGGAGCATGTGCGAAGAACAGGGGCGAGCAAATCAATCCCTGGGAAAGACGGGAAAGACGGGACTGGCAGAACTGGGCCGATGCGTGCCTCCACCGCCACAATGCCATAATCCATCATGGCCATGGAGCTGCCCCTCGGGCTCTTGTCGTCTCTAGATCCTACTAGCATTAGGCCTAGGTATCCTAGCAGGTACTATGGAACAAACTCGTCCCAGGAGGCGGGTACTTGTTGGGATGGTGGCGGGGCCGCAAGCGACGCATGTATCTCGGCCGCCAAGTCACCCCACCATGCGTTTCCCTGAGGAGGGGCAATCCATGGTAACTTTGCTTGCATGGGATGGGATACGGCCATGCCATGTCACAGCACGGTGGATAGGCCAGTGGCCGGCCGGTACATTTTGTTGAAGACGAGAGAATGGTGATGATGATGACGACGATGACACCCTCTACGGTATTTTTTTGGTTTGTTTGTTTCACCTCTCCGTGTAAATTCATTTCCCCTACTAAAATCGAGCAAGTATGAGGTTGAAGGAGGGGTTGACTGGGCTTAGGGTGAAGGGCAGCTAGAGACCATGGCCACAGCGGGTGAACGGGATGGATTGGAAAGCCATGGTTGATGCTCAATTGTCGACGTATACCTTGCTGAGCTTGCACACCGTTTGTTGTTGAGCACGGCAAACACGAGAGAGTAACATGATTAAGCTTCAGGGCCCCAACAACAGAGTTCCACTGAAAAAAAGGAAACGATACGGACGTGCTGACACTGATACTGATGCCGATGTTGACTGTGAAGCCTGATGAGATTGCTGCTACTGCTGCTACTGGAATTATACCCTCGTTAGCCTCATCGCTTCACCAGCTGGCGGTTTGTTATGTCCCTCACACCCATCCTACCCACCCACCCACTCAGCCGATTCCCATCCATCCATGGCGGCCGTGTGTCGTCGCCGTGGTCTGGGTTGCACACACACATACACACGCCACACCCCTCCCCTCCCACTCTCCCTGGCTGCTCCACCCCACGCACGCCCTTCTCTCACCTTTCCTGGGCCGAGACGACGAGGAGAGAAACGGGAGCAACGGAGTGGTCAGTGTCGGTGGCCCGTCAGGGTGACGGGGTGACGGGGTGGCGGCAGTGGAGGTAACAGCGGGCAGCGGGCAGCGGGCGGAATGGGCCCTTGGCTGATAATCCGGCCGTCCAGCCCAGCCCGTCCAGGCAGGAATGAAATATGTACTTCTTCTCCCCTCCTCCTCGTCCAAATCTTCTCTTTCTTTCTTCCTTCTCTCCTCACACCTCTTCACCATCAAACAAACAAACCATCAATCAACCCTTTCCGGTATGTCTCGCAATCCTCCTCCCCAGCAGTGCACCCTCACCTACCTTTGATGCCTCGGAGACGATGAGAGCTATCATCCATCTGCTCTGATGTCCCAATCATCACCGACCCCTCCCTCCTTCTCCTCTCTTATCATCACATCATCATCACCACCACCACTCGTCTCTCTCCCCTCTGCGAGCTTCTGAATGGACGGACGTCTCTGCGCTGCGCTGCTCTGTTTGGGGTCTGTTGGCAACCAAGCTACGCCCACGCTATTTGTTGCTACGCTGCGTTGCCAACCCACCAAAACGACGCCAGACGCCATGACACGGGTTGCCCCTCCTTTCGGCGAGGTTCCCCTCCTTCCGAGCTCAGCTCAACAGAGCATGATGAATATAAAATGCCCCACCCCCTCACTTCACCTCGCCTTGCTTTTTTTTTTTGCCCCTCCTCGACATCCTCTTCACCTTGAATCAACTCAATCAGGACATCCAAATCTAACTCTCGGTTTCTCCCGACTAGATCCACCATCCTCTCCAAAATCTTCATCATGGCTCCCATCAAGGTCGGCATCAACGGTTTCGGTCGCATTGGCCGAATCGTCTTCCGCAACGCCGTCGAGCACCCCGAGATCGAGATCGTCGCTGTCAACGACCCCTTCATCCAGCCCGACTACGCTGTAAGTTATTTCCCCAAACGACTCCCCCGCCTCGACCCCGATCGACGCGAATCCCGACCCTTCAGACCCTGCACTTCCCTGCCCGCCCATGTCATATCATCATACCACCACCTCCCGCCACGCCACCAAGCACCATCACGCCACTCCTCGACCGCAAATTCATAATACCCTGCGACCTGGTGCAAGCTCTCGATGGGATTTTCCCATTCGTGGCATGATGCCTTGAGAGCGATTGCAACTGCGTCGTACCCCTCCATTCCCACCTTCCCGCTTCCGCACGCCTCCATCACAAACTTCTCATCAGATATCGACGCTAACACATGGGTTTCCCATCAATCAGGAGTACATGTTCAAGTATGACTCTTCGCACGGTCTTTTCAAGGGCGAGGTCTCCAACGACGGCACCGACCTGATCGTCAACGGCTCCAAGGTCAAGTTCTACTCCAAGCGCGACCCCTCGGAGATCCCCTGGGCCGAGACCGGCGCTGAGTACGTCGTCGAGGCTACTGGTGTCTTCACCACCATCGACAAGGCCAAGGCTCATCTCGTTGGTGGCGCCAAGAAGGTCATCATCTCGGCTCCCTCTGCCGATGCCCCCATGTACGTCATGGGTGTCAATGAGAACAAGTACGACGGCAGCGCCGACATCATCTCCAACGCCTCTTGCACCACCAACGGCCTGGCTCCCCTCGCCAAGGTTATCCACGACAAGTACACCATCATTGAGGGTCTCATGACCACTGTCCACTCTTACACCGCCACCCAGAAGACCGTCGATGGTCCCTCCGCCAAGGACTGGCGAGGTGGCCGTGGCGCTGCCCAGAACATGATTCCCAGCAGCACCGGTGCCGCCAAGGCTGTCGGCAAGGTCATCCCCGAGCTCAACGGCAAGCTCACCGGCATGTCCATTCGTGTCCCCACCGCCAACGTCTCTGTTGTCGACTTGACTATCCGCATTGAGAAGGCTGCCTCGTACGAGGATATCAAGGCCACCATCAAGGCTGCTTCCGAGGGCGACCTCAAGGGTTAGTCTACTTTCTCATACATCCATCACCCTACCAAGAAGCTTGATGCTAACTCACTTTCCAGGAATCTTGGGCTACACCGAGGACGCCGTTGTCTCCTCCGACCTCAACGGAAACACCAACTCCTCCATCTTCGATGCCAAGGCCGGTATTGCCCTCAACGAAAACTTCGTCAAGCTGGTCAGCTGGTACGACAACGAGTGGGGCTACTCCCGCCGTGTCCTCGACCTCCTGGCCCACGTTGCCAAGGTTGATGCCTCCAAGTAGACGGCTTACAGGGCTCGACACTCCCTTCCGTCGACCCACGAACTACAAAACAAAACACCTAATTCGCCGCAGCCCGGTGCTACCATACATTGGCTGCGTGCGTTGTTAATGACCAAGATTAAAAAAAATACCAAACCTCGACTTGGGAGACTGTCTGGAGGAGGGTGTACCGAGTTCTTGCTTCTCCTAGCTACGTCGGCCAACCTGCTTGCATAGTGCTGTTAGTCTAGCCACGGACAAAAAATAGATCCATCCCTCTGATATTATTGCTGTGTTGTCTGCTGTGACGTGATGAAGTTGCGATGACCATAATTGTCCGGTCTTCTTTGATCCATCACTTGAGAAAGAAGAAGGGTGTTGAGTTTGATGTACTGCTGATCTCTTGGGGGCTATACTAACGGTGGCGGCCTGAAGGATGAAGTCGTAGCTTTGCTTGGCCGCCTCAACCCGAAAACGAGCGAGACATTCCACTTACTGACGGGCAAACGGTTGCAGCCCGTACACGGAGAATGGAACATTTATAGCCTTGAATCAGCCCCATCGGGAAGCTTGCCATAGTAGCCGCCGCTTCGATCGTTTCAGAGAGGTAGAGTCAATGGCTGGGACTTATAGCCAAGACTGACCGCGCTGAGTGGACGGACCAAGGAAAGGAGCCGACTTTTCCGCCACGAGCTGTGCGGCGTGCTTCTTCTCTCGTCGTAAGAAAGTACAGACGATTGTGTAGGTACGCTTTCGACGCGATGAGTATTTGGAAAAGAGTCGGTTCTGCTGAGCACAAACAAGCAGGGGTTTTTGATACCTGCGTGCTACGTGCTGAACCGAGACGGTCTGCGCAGTTGGATGGATCTCGGCATGCGCACTATTGCGAGTCGTGCGCGAGAACCTCTCGTTTTTGGCCGAGCGGGCAAGATCCGACAAGACTTCAATTTCTGAGTGGGTACGGGAGATGTAGGCCACGCAGCTCAAGTCATCATCAGTGAACTCTCTCGAGTGGTGGTGATTCAAGATACACGGTTTTGATCAAGTCTGCCTCTTCTTTACTTTGCCGCCATCCTAGGTCTTCGTGACCAAATCCACCGATAGCCAGGACTCGAGTCAACCCGAGCCACTCCTTTTGGCTTGCTTCACTAAACAAGCAAAACCATGTCATCAAAGACCTCGTACAAGGCTATGGTGTCTGATTCTCTGCCCTTGTGCATATCTCTGTGTGCATCACTAGCTTGCCACATCTGCAAGCAGTAAGCCTGTGTCTCAGAAATGCCCACGTTGTCGCGCGACTGTCTCAGTACTACACGGCCAATCTCAATCGACGTGAACGCCTTGTCGGTAGGCACAACGGTCTTTCTCAATCACTGCCAAGGTCCACGTGGATGAATATAATCATGTTCACATTTACTTCTCTCGGTTTTTTTCTTCCCTGCCTTGCCGTCATGCCCCCTTCCCCCCTGTCTACCTGCTGAATTCGAAATTCTGTTTCCTCCATCCACAGTTCTTCGAACAGGCATATCCCAATATTCCAGTCCTCCGTCCAGTCGGCCTGCCCAAATACCTGAACTTCTTTTTCCCCTGCCTCCTCAAAGCAAATCAAGACAAACGCTTTCCGTTTGATCTGGGGATATCATTGTACAACGTCTCGTTGGCTGAAGCCCGACGAACTCGTCAAGAAAAACAAAAGCAATAAAAAACAAAGCATTGGCGAGGATGAATGTGATGATTAGAAGGGAAGAATGCCGGAAAGTGCTTCCCTCCAGCCGTGTCCCTCTTTGAAGGCCTCTGATCTGGGCGCTGGTGAGGATATGATGGTGGCGTGGTGTTGGATATGAGGATGGCTATAACACATGGATGTAGTGGCGCCTTTGATGGCGGAGGCATTCGTGCTGGACTAATAAATCATTAGAGCATAATCCCAGCTGGGACACTCGAGTCTAGTTTCAAGCGTGGCCCCGCGAGCCATTGTCACCGCCGGTGTCTCTGAGGTTGACCTCGGGTGTCCATTCGACGTTCTCATCAGCGCACCAGTGGCGAAGGATTTGGAGGGCAGACGTAGAAATCTCATCGAGGGTGGACCACGGCATGGAGGAGACGCGCAGCGAAGGCGATTCGATAGCGTCATTTGCCTCACCGACGAGAGGCCAGATTCGAGCACGATTGCGCTCGTGCTTAACGAGATCATTGACAGTGATATGAGGGCTCGGATTATCAAAGGTGGAGTAGGCCTTGATCGTCTCTTCGATGGACACGGCGTGCAGCATGAGAATCAGCGCATACAGTGGCCGGTACCGCTGCATGTCAAGTCGCCGGACCTCCTTTTGCAAGAACTCCAGAAGCGGGAACAGGCTCGTCCAGCTCGCTGCGTCGTACGCCTTACCCGACAGGCTGCGGCTAATGTTAAGAGCCTGGAAACTGGTCATGAAAGCGATGATGCTCTCAACCGTGTAAACGTGACCTAGTTTCATTTCGCGTTGTTGCATGCTGCCGTTGGCCTGAGCAGAGCGATTCATTGCCTGGTCACCCTTGTGCTTAAGTCGACGACCAAGGTTGTTGAAATGTGCCTGCTTTGCCATCATGGCCCTGTACTCAACCTTATCGGTTCTTGGGCCATCAGTGCCGTTGGTCACGGGCCGGTCCGAAGATGCCGGGGCTGAAGGTGTCGCTGTGGCAGCATCGCCAGGGGTGTTAACCTGCGAGTTGTTGGAGCTGACTCGCGACATGGCTGTTGTGCCTTTCTTGGAGGGCGTTGACGGAGGTGGTGGTAGTCGAGACGAGCCAGATATTGACGACGTTCGCGGTCGTTTGACAGATATTGAATCTACAATGGTTTCGGTCGTGCTGACGGGACGTTTCTTGGCTTGCGCAGGCGGCGCTTCTGAGCTGATGGAACGTTCTTGTAGCGAGGGTTCCTTCCGTGGTGGCAACGCGAGGTAGCGCTTGACCGACTGTCTGATGCGTTTGGAAATGTATAACGTCACAATCAGTCTTTTCCGCTTGTCCTTGCCGCCCGAATCGTCGTCGTCCTGCTCCACGGGTGCCTTCCTGGCAGTTGTGGAAGACGCTCTGTCCTCTTTGAGACGCTCCTCACTCCGTCGCTCAACTCGCTCCTCCTTGTCTCTGTCGTCTCGGAGCTTTGGGTCCAACTTGGCGTCTTGTTTGACTCGTTTCGATAGTTCTGCTTCTAGTTGGGGGGGAAGTGTGGGCGATAACAATGCAGGCAGTCGCACAGGAGACCTCTCTCTCTTGACCCGGACAGGAGGCTCCTCCTGCTTCTTGAGCTTTGTTGGTCTCGTGCCGTCTACGGCGTCCTCGCGGGCCCTTCTCCTCTCTCCTCTATCTGCACCCTCGCGGCCGTCCAGGTTCAGATGAAGAGGCGACAGCAATGGGGGAACCGATGGTCGGGAGGACGAATCAGCCTTTGTGGGTGTGTTTTTTGCGCTTCCCAATGCGCTATGGCGAGCTCCATTTAGTGAGTCGCCGCGTGCGCGTCCGGCGGGCGAAAGATTGCGAGAGCCGGCTGCTGAGCCCTTGAGTATGCTTCGGCCGTTCGGGAGGGAAGAGGATGAGGATTTGGTGTCTCGCTGAGAAGGATAATCTGAAGGCGCAAGTGAGTCTCGGTCTTTGCGGCGCGGGGGTTCGTCGCGCGATGCTCGCGGCCGGTCGTCAAAGGCACGGCCAAGGTCTGGTCGAGCACGTTTCTGTGATCGGTGGTCATCATCAACGTCGGCCATGCGCTTCCTGCTGTCTGGCGACACAGGGCGAGGGGGGAGGGGGGCTTTGGTGGGTGGCTTCGGGGGAAGCCTACTGCTGGTTAGCTTGGGAGGCTCCTGGGCTTTGTGCATGGCCGGTGTGCCGTACCTCATATCAACAATGTTCTCGCGAGGTTTGGGGGGTTTCGGATCGACTACATGGGGGCCTTCCCGAATGCGGTGGCTATCTGGCTTCCTCATTTCGGGAGGTGGCTTCAAGTCGCCATGTGCGCGATCCGCATCTCGCTTCCTGGCATTGGGAGGCTCCGGAGTGGTGTCCGAGGTAGCACCAGACGTCTTTTTGTTCTTGTAGTCGCTGAGCGACAATTTCTTCTTCTCGTTGCCGGCCTTGGCGAGTGTGTTGACTTCTCTAGGGATAGGCTTTGGGGGCTCGACACGCATGTCGTAGTACGATCTAGTGAGGAGGACACCGCGATCTGCCTCGGAGAGGAGGGTAGCGTATTGCAGGCGGGTATTGTCCCATTCCTCAAAGCGCTTCGATTTGGCGTCGTTAACGGGGATGCGGTATTGCCAGTCGGGGGAGTAGGACAGGTGATGGGGCTTTTCGGGCAAGATGCGCTGGGTGAGCAACTGGACCGTCTTCGCCGCAGCTTCCATTGTTCGTGGACGTGGGCATGCCGGGAGGACGAAGACGGGTGTGACTCTGCGGGCTGTTGGGGGATGGCAAGCGACGCGGCGGGGGGACGCAGAGGGCCCAGCCCAGGTACGCCGGGGCGCGACGACAGCGACGAGGGCGACGGCAGCGACGAGGAACGGCGCCTAGCGATTAGCGACGCGGGTGGTGGTTGAGGCGATGGCGCGATAGAGGGAGAAAACGCGATGGGGGAAACGCGATGGATTGGAGATGGATGATGAGAGGGAGAGTTTTTGAGTCGTCGGGGCGGGTCGCAAAGGGGGGGAGGAGGGAGCGCGGTAGATGGCGGGTATCGGTATGGATGGCGATGGCGGCGGTGATGGCGATGGCGATGGCGACAGCGTGGTTGAAGGTGAAGGCCAGAGCCGGGTTGGAAGCGAAGTCGAAATGAGGGCGTCGTGCTGTACGGCGGGAACAAAGAAGCGGAGCGCGCAGGGACAGACGCGGGCACGTCGTGGATGAGGGTCGCTAGCTGGTAGTGGCGGAGGGCGGCGCCGAGTGACGCTGAGTGAAGGCTTGAAGGCTGAGGGAGCAACACTGACAAGACAAGAGGCAGTGGATCAGAGACCCGAAGCTCTGTCCGAGGGCCGGCAATGGCGATGTGCGACGTGCGATGTGCGACGTAGTCGTGCTGAAGAGCCAGGTGATGGAGGCTCGTGTGTGGAGGAAAGGCGTGCGGCAGTGGAAGTGGGAGTGGGAGTGGGATTGGGACGGAGAAGGGAGTGTAGTATCAGTGGCAGAGGCGGGAGGGAGGGAGTGTGAGGAGAAGGCCGTGGGCGTGGAGCAAGCGAAGGGAACAGAGAGACAACAAGGGTGTTGTGCGTTTAGGCCTTGACTCCCCCATTGGCTGGCAGCCTGTGCCTATTGTCTGGCTTGTTTTGCTCCAGCTACCTACCTACAACCGGCATGCATGTGCCTAGAATACAGCAGCTTCGCCCTGACGTAGGGCCGCTCCGTGGCGATGGTCAGGCCTAGGGAGTGGAGGTAGGCGATCGACCGGGGACCTGGGGCTTGCCGACTCAGGTGGTTTTAGTGGCCAGCGGTCCATTGACGAGGCGTCGCGGCACTGTACATCGGTGGATCTGGCGCCGGCTTCTAGCGGCTCTGGTCGAATCAATGGGTAAATGCCATTCATTCCGAGTTGCACATTGCCTACACGCCCATTTTCTATGCCCCAACACTCGCCCGTCGTTTGTCGCGTTACGTCGTTTTGTTTCCACCGTTCATAGCTGCTGCAGGTGTTTGTTCATTTTCTTTTATTTCTTTTGATTCTGCTCTCCTTTGAGCGTTTCATGTGCGCATGCAGTTGAAAGAGCAAAACATAACTGTCTTGCTTGCATGGTATTCTCAAAGAGCGAGCTACACACGGCGTTTGAGTGTCAAAGGTAAAGAGGCAATAACCTGACCATGCATATGTCAACAAGTCCTGCACCGAGCGTTGGGTTTTTGAATCATTATTCTCTTGGACTACTCCATGGGACTTACCACATTTGCACCAAGAAAGAATAGACGGAGGAAACGTCTCATCAGTTGCCCATGGAAATGGTGATGCAACGTGGGACCCATGCCACCAATGCGCTGTCCCTCTTTATCCTCCGGCTTCCTCGTGATCACCCGTGACCTCCGTCCCTCGCTCAACTCGCTTGCTTGTTTGCTCCTCACGTCTCACTCAGCCCGGCTCAGTCCACAAATCACCGCCAAGTCGCATGAACCCCTCTCCTCCCCTCCTTCTTCACTCTGACATGTCCGTCTCCTCACGTGCCGTCTCCTGCGCCCCTAGTTCACACGCCAGAAACTTTGTTCTGTGTTAAACTTCATTTGCACAGCTCTAACTTCTCATCGTTTGCTGTCTACACCGCCACCAGAATCGCGGGATCATAAACAAATAGAGTCGTCAAGTTGTGGTCGTGCCTCAGGCAGCAATCACTCTTCACGTCAATGTCATTCCACAATGCAATATCACTTGTTCATCATCTCCTCCACATTATATGCTCGTGATGCGGAGCGTTCAAGCATAAAACCACATCGCTCTCTGTCGACTCTTACAAGTACACTCGAAACCTTGGCATTTCTATGGCCTTCATCCTGGGGTATACCGTACATGCCATGTTGACCCAATCAATGCGTCCGTTACCGTGGATGCTTCCATTACCTCTCCTTAACTGCTCTTGCAGGGGCAAAGCCATCGAGAAAAATGATGCCCTCAAACTAAACGCCGAACCAAGGGTCTTCGCCAAATCCGTCCAAGCCAGCTGGCGTCCTCAAATATCTACCGCCGCGTGAGGTCTGTTGGCTCGATCCTTAAATAGTCAGGCTGAAATGTCCTCGGTTCAGTGACCATTATTCACCGTCACCGCGGTTCCGTTCAACACCTTGCGTTTCTTCAAACCGCTCTGACCGTCCCCATCTTCCCGGCTCTCTAACACGCCCAGTCGATTTTCCAAGTCTCTCATCTGATTGCCGAGACCAGCGTTTGTCGGGATCGTTGCTGTTATGTGATTGACAATTTCGGTGTACAGCCGCCTCGTACTAAAGTTGTTCATCCACGTACTCAGGTGCAGAAGCTGCATTTGCAGAGCTTCCTGTCCCTTTCTGAGCTCTTGGTCAATCCCATCTACTTGGCTGCGCAACGCTGTGATGTTGTAGTTGCGCAACTCATCATCACTACCGCGGGCTTGGTTCTGACGTTCCATGGCCTCTTTGGATATTTGATGTGCCGTTTTGACCTCATCGACTGCTTGGCTGAGAGACTTGACCTGGTCCGCTAGGGCTGTGATGCGTTCTGTCTGCGTCTTGACTTGGTCTGCCAGCCCCTGAACTTGGCTTTTTGTTGCCTCTCTGGCAATTCTCTCCTTGTCAAGAAACCCGCCCAGTCCCTCAGCGACCTTGTCCAAGCGTTGGTGTAATTTAGGCCACATATCCTTTTCTACCTTGACAAGGGCTGGCGCCATGATGGCATGCACTCTTTCCTCAGTTATGAAATCGGGCTTTGCGCTGGCTTTGTCCAAGTCCAGCCTTTCCTGCATCTTCGAGACATCATCAGCCACTTGCGTCATTTTGTCAAACATTCCGTTTGACGCAAGTGGCTGTAATATGGTGATTTCTCCAGCTAAGGAATCTATCCTGGATTCTTGCTCTGATAGGCGCAACTTGAAATCCGAAAGTGCTTGGCTTGGATCTGTTATAGTGGGTAGATCGTCCACTTTCTTGGAGACGGTTGCTTGTTTATCCTCCAGCGCCGTAAGCTTGCTTGACATCTCCTGTTTGAGATGTTCTATTTCCGTGATTGCTGGGTCTAAACGCCCTTGAACGGAGAGAATCTTGCTGTCATGTTCTTTGATGGCCTTCTCGAGGTCGGTATCGTATACCTTAGGCTCGGGCTTGATTCTGGGCTCAGACGCTACGGCAGCAATTTGTTTCTTGACTTGCTCGTGCATGGCGTCTATGCGGCAGTTTACCTTGGTTTGACCGCCATCGTATTTCTGCTCCAGTTTGGCCAGGTTCTCTTCCAGTTGTTTAAATTTTCGGTTCATTTCCTCTTGGCTTGATTTCAGTCTCTGATTTTCCGACTCGAGTCGTCTGTTCGCTTTGCTAGTGTTCTCAGTTTGAGCTTTGAGCTCTCGAATAGACTGCTCGGCTTTGCGTTTGAATAGACTAAGCTCATTATCTAACTGGGGCTTGGACAATTCGGGGATTGCGTCTTGGGACTCTGTCGGCTGCTTGTCAGGATTAGAGGGCGCTTTCGTCGTTGGCTCTTTCGTCGTTGGCTCTTTCGTCGTTGGCTCTTTCGTCGTTGGCTCTTTCGTCGTTGGCTCTTTCGTCGTTGGCTCTTTCGTCGCAGACTCTTTCGTCACAGACTCTTTCGTCGCAGACTCTTTCGTCACAGACTCTTTCGTCGCGGGCTCTTTCGTCGCGGGCTCTTTCGTCGTAGGCTCTTTTTTCTCCTTGGTGCGCGTTTGACCAGCCAGACCTGGAAGGATTTGACTGGGTGACAAATGGCCGAAAGTCGTCTTCAACTGTTCATCTATGGTGAAGATCTGCTTGGTGCAAATGACCAGATCGCTCGTGGCTGTCTTTATTTGGCTCTGGAACATTTCCACAACAGACGGAAAGTCGACATGTTTGGTACCGGACCGTTCGTGGTCTGCTCTTAGTTTCTCAAGCCTGTTGTCTGCTGCCTCTTTCTTCTGCATCCATGACACCTTCTCGCATATTAGATTCGTCAAGAGTTTGATATCGGTATCTCTGTCGGTTCGTGCTGCGGCCGCGTCCGATTTGGGAATGTTCCGGGTTGCAGATTCTGTTCGCTGTCAGTGATCGTCCACTTTGCTGCAAGGGTGTCTCAACCCACCCTGCCCCAGAGCCTTGTCGGAATTCGTGGAGACTGTTTTGTGCGGGCTTGACCTTCGGTTGGAAGAATCGTGCGACGGGGACATCACAGGAGGAGGTCGGGCAGGATAATCCGAACTCCAACGGCGGGTACTTGGTGGCGAGCCGCGACCGCGACCGCGACCGCGGCCTCGTGGAGAACTGTAGTCTCGCGTTGGACTACGATCTCTGTAATCTCGGTATGATCGATCGCGATCGCGGTCGCGGTCGTCAAATCGATCGTATTCTGAAGTTCGACGACCGGAATCACCACCACCCCACTTGCTCGAGCCAGGCGCCATCACGGCACTGGCGACGCTGGCGAGAACGCCAAAGCATGCGCGGTTGAGGGGCGGTGTGATATAGGGTCTAGGATTGTAGACGGCCCAGATGGCGCATTAGGAGGAGGGCCTGGCTGGTCGCACCTCGCCGAGGGCAGCTGTTCCTGCCGCTGTCGTCGGGTGGGCAACTGAACGGTCTCGTTAACCGACGTAGGTAGGCAGGCGCTTGAGGCTCGGGGACAGGAGTATGCGCGGTAGTAGAGGTGAGCGATGGGAGAGGAGGAGGAAGGGTCCAGCTTGCGTGTTTCGGCAGAAATTTGAAAGAAAGGGGGGCCTGAAGAGGTATGGAAGTAAGGGCCCGATCGGCAAGAGGAGTATCATAATCCAGTTTTTGGGAAAAGATACATAAGCTGGCATAACCCACCTAAAGTACCCCTATAGCCCCTAGTCAGTTAATACATAGAAAAAAGTCTTACTACCTTCTACTTCTAGTAGTAGGGGCCCTTACTATAATTAACTCCTAAGCTTATTATAATACCTAGAAAGTAACTTAAGACTAATAACCTAATAATCCTATAGTATTTTAATTAGTAATAGATAGCCTAATTATAAATATAACTAATACTATATCTATTACTAACTATATAGTTATATCCCTAATACCTAAGCTATTAGGGCTTCTCTACCTAATAATTAAGGGGAATAACCTAAGGCTTATAGCCTAAAGCCCTATAGTATTATAATTAGCTCTAGATAACCTAATAGTAAATTTAGCTAGCCTAATATCTACTACTAACCCTAGGGTTATAGCCCTAGTAGTCTTACCTCTAAACTTACCTAGGATTATATTATATACTATATTTATACTTACTTATAATAATACTACTAATATATTACTACCTATATAGATAGTATATCCTACTTAGAGTTAGGTCCCTTTACCCTTAAAGGTAACTCTAAAGTAGAAGAGGAATATAGTAGACCTATCTACCTACCTATTTTAGTAGCCTAATATAATAATAATATTCTTAGAGTACCTCTAAGAGGTATTAATAGAAGAGAAGCTTAACTTAGTAAAGATAGTATACCTAAAGCCTATATTAGTAGATATTCTTATTATTATAAAGACTTAGTAGCTAAGTAAATCTCTTATAGTACTAAAGCTAATAAGTTACTTTAAGAACCTTTACCTTAAGTATAAGTAATTCCTCTCTATTATATATAAGTCTAGTATAACCTTTAATTATAATATAGGTATAGTTAGTATAAGTAATAAACTATAGGAAATATATAACTAATAGTATAAAGTAAGTAATACTTAGCTAAAGTCTATAGGCTTCCTATAGCTAGAGATCTATAGCTCTATATTTAAGGGTAATAGGGTAAGTAGAATAACTATAATTAAGGCTTATAATATAGTTAGAATTAACTAGATTAACCTAATAACTACTAAGGTAGAAAGGGAAAATACTTTTAGTAATAAAAAAGATAAGGATAAGGATAAGTCTATATATATATAAGGGTTAGTAATTTCTACCTTAGACTTATCTATAGTTACTCCTTATAGGTAAGGTATACTTAGTCCTATCTCCTTAGTAGTCTCTATATATACTTAGTAGGCTTAATAGATAAAGACCTTATACTAGGATACTATTAGTAATATAATAATAAGCTTAATTAGTACTCTAGCTACCTCTATCTCTAAGTATATAACTACTATATAAGAGGTTAAGTTATAGTAGGTTTATAGTTTTAGGCTAGATCTAGATATTATAATTAGTAATAGAAGGAGGCTTTTTAGGCTTAAAAGGAGTTATCTTATATACTTTATATATAGCTTATTAGTAATAGTAGTAATACTAGTAATATAGAATTACTATAATAATAACCTTAAGGTAAAAAAGGTAATATTATATAAGATACTAAGGGAAGAAGTTAAAGCTATTAATAATAAAGAAAGAAGTAATATCTAAGTAGTAATATAAGGAAATTCTAGTACTTTCTATTACTTAGTATAGTTATAGGTACTTAACTTTTTAATATATTAACCCCTCTAAGGCTATAAGGCTATAAAGGGATTACTAGTTTACCCTACTATATAATTACTATATACCTTAGAATAGGTAAATATTTTTAATACTATTAAGCCTATAGTAACCTTATATTAGCTAGTAATATATAAGTATATATAAATTTTACCCCTTATAGTAAGTTATATCCTAAAAATAAGATATAATTCCTCTACCTAGCCCTAGCTACCTAATTCCTTATCCTTTTATATTATAATAACCTTACTATTCTACTACTTTAGTAGACTAACTATAATCTGCTAGTAATACTACTATATACAAATTTACCTAGTACTATATCTAATTTAGATCTTTAATTGTATCTTAAAGAGTCCTTAGTAGTATACCTATTATAATACAATTAGTAGTCTCTTAAGCCTACTAGGCTACTATAACTTAATCTAATATAAGTATATCTTTACCCTCTATATTTATCTTCTAGATAAAGTTCTAGAGCCCTATAACTATATATATAATCTTAACCTAATCCTTATACTAATATTCTAGCCTCTATTTATCTAGGATTAAGAATTTATACTTTACCTACCTAAAGATCTATTTAACCTTAATCTAAAGTTAAGTATAATATAGGTTATATAGTTCCTCTATAGTTACTAGCTTATTAGGGATATACTCCTAGTTATCTAGGTAATATTATATACTTAGATATAGTATAAGGATACCTCTCTATATACTAAACTTAGTATTACTAAGGTAGAACCTTCCTTCTAGGATATAGAAAGTCTAACTTAGGGCTAATCTTACTAGGGATAAGTTATAAAGGCTCCCTTCTAACCCTATTAGTATATATAAGAAAGTTATATTAAACTATATAACTATAAGTATATTCTAAGTTATACTACCCTTCTAATTAAAGAACCTTTACTACTATAATAGGGATATAAGGATATTAATATAGATACTATCTAAGGTACTAATATAGCCTATAAAAGCTCTAGACTTTAGGTCTAGCTTAATCTTATAAGATATATAGTTATTATTTAGTAGAGTAATAAAGGTAGTATATAGCTAAACTATAGGATTAAATAGATCCTATATTATATATAATACTAAGCTCTAACTAATATAGAAGAAGTATACTATATTATACTAACTTTTACCTAACCTTATAATATATAGAAAGATTATAATCTTTTACTCTACTATCTAATACTATAATACTAGTAGTATAGTATTTAGGTATAACTAATAGTATAGTTAGCTAAAGGTATACTTTTCTATCTAAAAGAGATTATAGAATTATATTACTAATCTATTAAGTAGAGTTACTACCTATATAGATATATATAAGTATCCTTCTTTATAGATAACCTCCTAGTTACCCTAAGGGCCTTACTAATACTAATAGTTAATATAATAATCTATAGTAACTAATTTAATAATAATTACTATAGTAAGAATTATAGCTATTATAATTAGGTTATATAAGAGAGAAGAGAGTAAGATTATAATATTATTATATTATCTACTAATACTAGGGTTTTAGTAGTACTACTACTATAAATTTAGATACCTATAAGACTTAAAGCTCTCCCTTAGTCCTAATAATCCTACCCTTAGCTAGGATTATTATTAGGGTAGAATTCCTACTTAAATATAGCTAAAAAAGGTATAGATACTAAGATACTAGGATTAATAAGAGAAAATATAAAAAGGTATATTAGATACTTTTATAAAACCTATTACTATAGATCCTAGGGACTAATAGGGGTTTCTAGTGTGATTTTAGGCCCTAATGTGGAATAGACTATGATTTGATTTTATCTCTATCTCTACAATAAGCCGCTGGATTATGATACTCCTCTTGCCAATCGGGCCCTAAGCAGATAACTTGGGTCGGTTGAGAAGAGATGATGGTAAGGAAGAAAAAGCAATAAAAGGGTGGCAACGGAATGCCCAAGTTAGGGGCACCCTTTTCTAGTGGCGGTTGGCAGGAACAGCGACAAGCATTTGCTACTTACTTATCCGCCAGGCTTTATCAAATGAAGGGACGAAGAAGCTGCTTCTCGTCGGGCACTTGCTGAGGAAGCGCAAGAGCAGTCAATGACCCCGCGCATGCAGTGCACTTGCCGCGCGCCTGTAATTGCAGACGATGAAGAAAGCCAATTATCGAGCTGTGAATCACTGCCAAAGGTGGTCCGGGTTTCACGCGTTGGTTCGGCAACATGAGCGAGGTTTATCGCTCGGCCCCGCCATCCGGTCAGTTCACAGCTATTATACGGAGTGCATGGCTGCTATCTGAGACTAGTGGGTGGATGGTGTGCAAACAGTACGACTACGAGATGAATCAATCGCCCAATTGCCACGAGGTGGTCCTGCGGGGGATCCATTGAAGGGCTTTTTGCAAGGAACCGGCGAAGAAAGAATCCGACGTTGTCTACCCACAGCACCTTCAGCATATGTACTTCGCACATGTACACGACTGCCTACCTGTAGATACGGAGAAGGCTGCAGCTGGTCTGCGATGTGCCGGCTTCATATTCACGAATACTGCTAGTAAATTAAAGTGCAATCTTGCTGCTAATGTAACCTGATCCATGAAACGGGGTTTGGCTGAGCGCCACCCTAGGGTACTGTAGCCATTCTTGTACTGTACGGAGAGGCTTGCTCATGAGTCCCTTGAGGCGGTGCACACTAATACTGTGGCGTAAATTCCTAAACAGGCGCGGCCAGGCGCGCGCCCATGTTTTTTTCGAGGTGCGCATACCTACCTACCTAAGGAGCACGGAGCTGGAAAGTCTCCAGCCTCATACTCTGTTGGTATTTCTACAACTACCACCGCACTGCCCCAACCTTGAATTATCGGCCAACTTGTGCAGGCAATACGCGACAAAATGGCTGCCGTGAGTACCTTGCTTGTTTCTCTTTGCCACTGGTTACTGACGATGCGCCCCCCAGCCTGTGATGACCGTGTCCGAGTCTAAGGACCTTCGAGGTCTGAACCTCATCGCCGCCCATTCTCACATCCGTGGACTCGGTGTCGATGCCACAACTCTGGAACCTAGAGCCTCCTCCCAGGGCCTCGTCGGCCAGGAGAAGGCGCGAAAGGCTGCCGCCGTTATCCTACAGATGATCAAGGATGGTAAGATTGCTGGCCGCGCAGTTCTCATCGCTGGTCCTCCCAGGTAAGCTTGCTCGTCGCCATTGTGTCGATTCGTCGTGCGCTGACCGGTCTCCAGCACTGGAAAGACTGCTATTGCCATGGGCATGTCCCAGTCTCTCGGCCCCGACGTTCCCTTCACCACCCTCGCGTCCTCCGAAATATTCTCCCTCGAGATGTCCAAGACCGAAGCCCTGACGCAAGCCTTCCGCAAATCCATCGGCGTCCGAATAAAGGAGGAGAGCGAGATTATGGAAGGAGAGGTGGTGGAAATTCAGATTGACCGCAGCGTGACGGGCAGCGCCAAGCAAGGCAAACTCACCATTAAAACGACCGACATGGAAGCCGTCTACGACATGGGTAGCAAGATGATTGATGCCATGACCAAGGAGCGCGTCATGGCCGGCGACATAATCTCGATCGACAAGTCTTCAGGCAAGATTACCAAGCTCGGCCGATCCTACGCCCGGTCTCGCGACTACGATGCCATGGGCGTCGACACCAAGTTCCTCCAGTGCCCCGACGGCGAGCTGCAGAAGCGCAAGGAGGTGGTGCACACCGTCACCCTCCACGAGATTGATGTCATCAACTCGAGGACCCAGGGTTTCCTGGCTCTCTTCTCGGGCGACACGGGAGAGATCCGCAGCGAGATCCGCGACCAGATCAACACCAAGGTTGGTGAGTGGAAGGAAGAGGGCAAGGCCGAGATCGTCCCGGGCGTACTGTTCATCGATGAGGTGCACATGCTCGATATTGAGTGCTTCTCGTACATCAACCGTGCCCTCGAGGACGATCTAGCACCCGTAGTCATCATGGCCAGCAACCGAGGCAACTCGCGTATCCGCGGCACCGACTATCGCAGCCCCCATGGTCTACCGCTCGACTTCCTGGACCGCGTTGTCATCATCAACACGCACAGCTACAACCCTGAGGAGATTAAGCAGATCCTCTCGATCCGGGCCCAGGAGGAGGAGATTGACGTCGAAACCGACGCGCTTGCCTTGCTCACCAAGATCGGTCAGGAGGCCGGCCTCCGGTACGCCAGCAACCTCATCAGCACCTCACAGCTTCTGTCAGCCAAGCGGAAAGCCAAGCAGGTCACCGTCGCAGACGTGCAACGCAGTTTCAAGCTCTTCTACGACCCGGCCCGCAGCGTCAAGTTCGTCACCGACTCAGAGAACCGGCTAATTGGCAACACCGGCGCGGTGGACTTTACAGTGGCGGGTAAGGGCCCGGCGGCAGCGGCCAACGGCACTGGCACTGGTGAGGAGAAGATGGATCTCAGTTAAATAATCGGCGAGCAGGCCTGGCGTTTGGGAACGGGTGTGGTCAAAGGCTGTGACGGATATTGTACCATACGATAAGTGGCGTAGACGGTGCGTCAAAGCTAAATCAAAATACAGAACCTAGTGGTTCTTCTCCTTGTATGGATATCAAAGTACACACAGGCATGTCTTCGCAGTGCAATCATGAAATCCGCTACTCCGCGATGGCAGCATCAAAGTCGAACCTTCCGAGAGCTCGCGTGCCCGGAAGCGAAGAGAAGAACTCCAGCCCAACGCCGATTTTTCCCTCATAACATGTTCGTGCAGTATAGATCCCAGCCAAGGCTATCGTTACGCCTCGCCACCCACCTCCTCGGGCTCATCCCATGACGCGGCATCCTGCGATGACATTACAAGGGTGCTGTTTTGGAAGTACACCAGGCGGACCTGGTTCGACCATGAGACGGCGGCGATGCTGCTGTCGGGCTCGCCCCAGCTGTCATCGCTGTTGACGCGCCATGCAGACGTGGTATTCTGCACGTAGGACACGATGGTACCCGTCGACGGGTTGGTGTAGTAGATGCGGTATGATTCGGACTGGGGCACGTATACGCTCGCGAATGCGGCGCTGGCCGACCAGCCCGAGCCGGAGCTCTCGTCGACAGGTTCCGCTGCAGGGTGATGTTAATCGACAGGGAACTGAGTGAAAAGGAGGAAAGAGGGGAGTGGGCAACATACAATCTTCGGTGCCAAGGCTGTCAGAGTACGCAAAGTAGCGCAGTCTCTCGGTCGACTCCGACACGTAGAAGACGTGCAGGGGCGTGGCGTTGACTCCCGACACGGCAATGGACGAGCCCGTGTCGACATCGCCCATGAGGTTCGACGCAGACCAGTCGCCGTCGTCGTTGTGTAGGACCCAGATATTGCCGCCGGCAGCCTGGAAGTAGACGCGCATGGAGTCGTTGCTCAGGCGGAGCGCCGCCAGCTTAGTATCCGGGTGGACGGCATTGCTCACGTTGGACGAGATGATGGAGTTGGAGGTGACCGAGCAGAGTCCTGTCTGGACGCTGTTGTTATCACCATTATCATCATCATCGTCGTCGTCGTCGTCGCCGTCGTCATCGTCGTCATCGTCGTCGTTGTCGACGCTGCCGTTGTCGTTGTTGATGTTCCCGCAGTTCAGCACGGCCTCGGCGATCTGCGTCTCGTTGTCCGTTGTCGTGACATAGTACAGCCGGTTGGTGATGACTGAGGATGAGAGCCCGGCCCCGGCGGCCAGAGGTGCGCCCCAGTTGGGCTCGATGGAGAGACCGAGGGTGTAGCCACTGCCGCCCTGGTCGTCGTGGATGCGCCGGTATAAGATGTCGGTGGTATTGAGGTCGTTGTAGAAGACGTAGGTAACCTGGTCGTCGTCGTCGGTGACAAGTGCGGCGGCCATGCAGCGCTCATCGGCGTCAATCGGTCCCGTCTTCCTCGGCACGGATCCGGACGTCGATGAGTCGGTGCCGGAGTCGGAGCCGGCCCTCAAACCCCCGACGACACCACCGACAACGACAGCCACCAGCACGGCGGCGAGCACGGCGAGGGCGATGAAGAAGGTGCGGCGCTTCATGCCGCAGCACGTCCGCGCCTTGGTTGTCTGGTCCAGAGAAGCCTCGCCGCCTCTCATGTCCCCCTCGGCGTCCTTGATCGCGACCTCTTTATGGGTGCTGTCGAAGGCGGGGATGAGGCCGGCGGGGGTCTCGACGACGACCTTGCCGTGGCCTTCAAGGTCCGGTTGCGGCGTGGTGTTGACCACCTCGGGCGCATTGCCGGGGTTGACAGCGATGGGATATTTTTCATCGTCGCGCTGGAGGGTGTTAGTTCGGCTCGGTCGGATGAGGTACGGAGCATTTACCATCTTGAGGGTGTTGACGTGAACCCGGAGGTCTCAAGTGAGTGAGTGGGATGAGACAGACGAGATACTACGTATCGTATTGTCTTGATGGTCTCAGTCGTAGAGGATCATTCCCGGCCAGAACATGGATGGATCGAGATGGAGATGGAACGAACGCTTGATGAAGCTTGGGAAAAGAACTGGGCGCTCGAGAAGAAGCCATGGTCGCAAATCTTCTTGGCAAAGCTGCTTCTTGATCAAACGACGATTCCACGGGCCAAGATACTGAGTTTCAACCCCGGTCCGCGTGCTTGGCAGTTGTGCATCCATCCCTCACCAGCTGTCGTTGGTCCCGGCGGGCGGGAATAGATGAAATCATCAAGGTTAGTGGAAGTCTTCCATCCTTTCAGTGGTCCTCCATCCGAAGAGTCTCTCCAGTTCTCCACGCTACGGGGGCGGAGCAGAGGGCCACGCGGTTGAAGCAGGGGGTGGCATGTTGGAAACGTGAAGAATGGCCGTGGTTGGGCGCGAGATGCGACGATCCTGCTGTCGGTTGACGAAGGTGTTCTTGGCGCGACCTTGGCCCGTGAGTCCGTTGGAAGATGGCGCAGAGAAGCAAGCAAGTCTCTCTATCTAAGCGACACACCTCTTCACCAGCTTTTTCAAAAGAAAGAGACTAAATTAGTTGCGCTGTTTTTTGCCTTGGGATTTCTTTGTTGGAGTCTTAAATCATCAGCCGTGTAACTCGCTACAGCTAGAGCACCCAAGTGTCTCGAGATCGACGATGAGCTGACTTGGCTCAAGGCACGACAAAGTAACTTTTTATTCCATGTCAAAGGCATGTTCCCTCATATCGGCCTATCGCCCTCCTGCCGACAGACAAGGTCAACGACGACGATGAGGCTGAGCACCCGCTCTGCATGCACATGAATATCAGAGACGTGGGGTACATCTTCTCTATTCCTTTATTCTAGCATCCGAGGTCGGACCCATAGCACGCTATTGACTTGGCTGGCTTGGCTTTGTGGGTGCTAAACAGAAGGGTCTATCTCGGGACACAATTGGGACGAAGATTTCATTGGTCTTATGTCTAGTGATTCCATCAAGGACCTTTCTACCTCTCAATCCCATGTCAAGCACTATCCGTGGAAGTCGGCAGCATGAACAATGTACAGTGAAGGTGAAGAGAACATATTTAACCCATCTGGGCTATTGCTCACATAGCCGCCTTGCAAGGCTTGGTGGCCGAAGGTGTAGTGCCGAAACGCTCAGAGAAAGGGTCGTCTTCGGCTTCCTTCGGCTCGTGTTCGATGATGTTGGCAATGAGCTCCGAACGCTCAGAGCCCCAGTACGTTTCGATGAAGGCAAAGACGAGGTCCAGCGCGGACGTGACCTAGTATCCATCAGCAACATGTTTCTGATACCGCCACCAATCGACAGAAATGGAGAGACGCAGACGGGGCATGGACTTACACCGGACGAGGACCAGATCTTGCCGTCAATGACAAAACGCGCCGGCGTCACCCAGTTGACTTTCGGGCCCATGGCCTTGATCGTATCCCAGGCCTTCTTGTTAGTCGTTGCCATGCGGCCGTCCAGCACACCGGCCCGCGCCGCGATACCAGCTCCGGTGCAGACGGTCATCAAGATGTCGACCTTGGGAAACATCTTCTGGATGTAGGCGATCTCGGCCTGCAGGCTGGTGCTGCGGGTGCCGGGCCCGCCGGGGACGATGAGCACGTCGAGGTTCAGGTCGTCGTCGAAGGTGTTGGTGGGCTGGACGGTGGGCCAGAAGCTGGAGTTGAAGCTGTTCATGACGATGGGCTCGGTGGTGACGGGGTCGAGGCTGGCGGCCACCAGGTGCAGCTTCATCTGCTGCGCGCCCAGCGCCAGGAGCTGCAGCGGGTCCAGCGTGCCGAAGACGTCGATCATGTCGAAGGCCCGGAACAGCACCACGCCGATGTTGCGGATCTCCGAGCCCCGAAGCTCCGGGATCGCCCCGGGCGTCACGCACGTGCCGTTAGCCGCAGCCCGGGAGATGCCGTAGTGCCGGTGCGGAGGCAAGGCAGCGGTAAAGGGCGTGGCGAGGAGGGCGAGGGTGCCGGTGAGGTATGATGCTGAGAAACGCATGGTGATGGTATCTTTGCGGGGGTTCCTGGTTTCTCTTGTTGGTAGTGTTGTTGTTGTTGTTCCGTTAAGGGGGAGGACTAGAACGACCAGCGTCAAGAGTATCAACCGAGTAACTGAAGCAGGATAAAGGAACGGCGGCTGGTCTAAGAGCGATCAGGATCAAGAAACAAGGGGAGTCGATCCCAGGATGAAGCAGCAAAGGAGAAAGAAAGGGAAGACAAGGCAATTAAAAACCCCTAACGAAACCAGGAATATTCTTGATGTCAAACACAGGAACTCATATCGCCAACTGCCATTCATGTAGCCGACGGGCTTCTTATATACACATCTCCTTTGTACATAACATTCCCATCTACCCAAGTCTGCAACTAACTAATCCTTCATCCCACATCTCCATCACCCCGAAGCCAATCGCCAATCCGCAACCGAAAGGATTGGAGCCGGGGGAAACTTGCTCAAATTCCCTAATCCCATAAACTACTGCGCCTCTCGAACGTGGCTAAGCAAAAACAGCAATCAGAGCCATCACCACCGCGTAACCACATCCAATGGCTGCGACTCGTCAAATCCCGTTCGCCCCTTGGCCTCATTGCCAAGTCAACCAACACGCCGCACCGTCGCCTCACATATAAGGGGAACCGTTCCTCCTCCGGAGCTCCGCAACCTGACACTCGGCCGGGATCCCGAAAGACATTAAACCCGGTCTTCCAGGCCTATCGTTTTGTTCTCGCTAGGGGGAGCTAAAAACACCTTAAGCGTGTTCGTCGGTACGTAGGTGGGACAAAGATGATTGCCCAGGGTTACCCCCCACGTCGCTTTTGGCGGAGAAAAGGGTGATTGGTAGGGACATGGGACGAATTTGGAAGAGACTCACTCGAAACAAACGATGGATGCGATGCCCTGTTTCCCGGGTTTCTGGGCGGTCAAGCCTTGTCTCCTTCTCAAAACATTGGTACCCAATTAGTCCGCACAAGTGAATATTCGTCAGTAAGTAATTGGAAGGATTCAGAGACGCAATCCCTATGAATCAAGGGACCGGTGTTGGTGATGTTTCAGGATTCATCAACCCCAGCCAACCAAAGCGCTTAAAGCAACCACAACTCAAATCTCCCGTAACATCAACTGCAAGCGTCATACGAAATCTTTCAAGTCCGTGTCCCCACTCGCAATAATGGTGTTTGTGTTTATCTGCACGTTTTCGGTATTACAGTACAAACATGATGAACAACGTTAATTCTGCCATGGCGCATCTCGCCGTGATTGGCGGCTCTTTAAGTGCGGGTGCCTCTTATGCGCTAAAACCAGACTATAGACTAAGTGTTAGCAGTGGTGTCTTCTATAATCAACCAGTATTTGGAGTGTAAATCTCTATGCCAAGCAACCAAGGCTGGCACACATAGCTTTAAATGATGTAGGCCGCCGCCTAGGTAGAGGTTTATACACAACTGCTCCAAAGTACAGCCTGCCATTCACGGCCACCACGTTAGAAGAGGTTGGCAGAAACTCCGGTTGCATGAGGCCAAACAACCAGGATGGCGAGGTGACCCCGATTGCCCGCGATACGTAACTCTTGGTTGTGAGCTAGACCAAGACGGCGCGCTTAAGCGGCCGGCTTTTGTTCTCTTCGCGCGGTTGGTTGCCACTTGCTAGCATGGCTTTGAGTCGCAGTCTTTAGACCGACTGAATTCTCGAGGATTATTCGTCCGCCCAAGATGGTTCGTGTTGGAATCAAGTTGGGTAAAAACAGAATCAACAAGCCGGATTCGATGGTTTGATTTTCTGAGTATTTCTTTCGGGGTCCACCTCGCCAGTCTTTGTTAAGATATGAAACCATAACTCAGGGCTATGCAGAAGTTACTTTCTTGTTCAAAACCGCCGAAGAGAGGTATCGTACGAAGCAGGGATGCCCAATGAAGTGATCATCTGATACGATCAAGAGATCACGGTTCGCAGGGGTCCAAATTTATTCAAAAGATAAGGCTATGGTAGTGTTGACTCTACCGAGCGCTTTTTCGCCAGCTGAGTGCTCCATGAGGCCGTATGCTATATGCAATCTTGTCGATGCCCACAATGGTGATTCGATATGAGCAGAACTCATCACCAGCATTCATGAACCAACACGGTCGTTGTAGATATTGCCTCATTCCCAAATGGTGTCTATCGCCCGGGTGTCAAGGGGCGCACGCCTCAACTCTTGACCTTTTGTAGTGGGGTGACCTTGCAGAGACTTTGTCAAGCTTAACATCTTATCTCAACCACCTTCTCCCCTTGCTATCCCAGACTAGGCAAGGAAGCTACCAACCGGGCTTCCTGAAGGCTCTCATTCTACTCTGTACCCCAGCGTTGGTTGGCAGGTTCGCTTGACTAACGGTTGGTCACGAGCTTGGCGTTCTGAGGTCTCATGAGATGATGTACTGAACGCCAAGAGTTCTGGATTTCAAGCCGGACGAGAGAGCCTCGAAAGCAGACTCGCACGATGAACTCGTATCCTTTGATATTTTAGACTAAGTGTTAGTAATAGAGCATCATCTCATGGCTTGCAGTCGTTCAGCAGACCTTCAGAAACTCATTGATTCAACGGCCAACCCAAATTGACGTAGCTTCATCATCTACATTAACCTAACAATCTAGACCTCTTGAGGAGCTGATAATTGGCTTCCAGCTGCCCTATGAACTCATGCTTCCCCTATGACTACCTTCTTTCAAGACGAATTATAATTCGCGGCACGTCTAGAGGGACCGCCGATACCGCCACCTGCGATGAACATCGCGCACATGGGTGGCGAGCCCGTTTGGAAGGAAACCAACCAGACCAATGTTCCTGTAGCATAACCGGTCTCTTAGAACAAGTCTTCCGGTCATGTCAAGCTTATTTAGTCCCGTAGAGATTATCTAAATGGCAAATAGCTCTCTAAATATAGAAGAACCGGGGGATTGCGCTTCCTTTTTCAAACAGGCATCTTAAGCAGTAGACCACACCTCCTCTTATTTCAATATACACCCTTACTTACTGGTAACGTTGGCAGTCTCAAGCTTATCCCATTGCGTTTCCCATGCCATTCGCAACAGCCAGTATAGACCTGAACCTGCCATGACTATCAAATATCCTATTCACATCAGTGTATGGATAAGCCAGAGGCCCTCATTAGTTGAAGCTAAATCTAACCCCATAGATGCTTACTTCAGGCCATATGCCTGCTAACTTAAGAGGGTTAAACTAGCTAATCTGAGACGGTTGGCCTCAGCTTCAACGAGGGCCTCTGATTATCTCTACAGAGTACACTCTAATCACATGCAATATTGTTCGCCAGCAACTTTCGAGGTGAAATATCATCATTTTCTCATTGTAGATTGCCTGGCATAGATCATTCGGCGTCCAAATGTGGCAAAAGACTTAGACCACAATGTGGGCGATCCCCATCCATGACAGTGGTGCTCATGTCCATCTCGTCATATAAATCCCATCAACGCCTTTGCCAGTCCCAGGGAATTTCCGTCCCACCCAAACCAAGCCCTTTCCAAGATCGCCGAGATAGGTATATATAGGTACAAGACATGATCGCTGTATCGATGCATTGAGCGGTCAGCGCATCATCGGCCCTCCAAGCCGGCGAGCTGCGCTGCCAAGACTTCGTTGCCCTTGAGCAGTTCTTCCAGCCACTCCGCAGCCATCGACAGCATCGTGCTCTTACTGAAACCGCCGCCCCGAAGCCCTGGAACCAAGTCGCAAAGGTCGTCGAAGCCCTCTTTGATCAGCGTCCTTCGCTTCTGCTCACTCCGGATGTGGTTTTCTCGCTTTTGCTCCTCCGAGAGATTCTCCCGCGCAGATTTAGCTGCATTAGCGAGCGATTTCCGTCGTTTCCCTGCTGCCGTTGTTTCTTCGGCGGGTGGTGACGAGGTGGAGGCGGCGCGTTCGGCTTTGGGCTTTCGTCTCCTTCCAGCTTTGGGAGTAACGGTGTCGTTATCAGCCTCGCCATCGGGGGCTTCCTTACCATTCTTGCTCTTCCGTCTCTTCCGTGGCGGGGCATCGGTCTCTTGTTGCACCTTGACCATGTTCGTTACTCGGTTACGACCTGGAGGCGCCGTTTGTCCATGGTTAGGGCTACTTGGCCGTGTGTTATCCGCGCTTTGACTAGGCTCGAAGCATTCAAGATACTTGAGCTGTTCCTTGGCAATCGACTCGGTCGTCTCCTTATCCGAGTGTGTGGTGTAACCCTGGATATGGTTGAAGTTGGAATCTGAACCCCACTGGTACTCTGGAGGGGGTGGTTCCCGGGCCTGCCGTCTCTCCTGCGAGCCAAATACCCAGTCTGCGAAGGTAGCTTCTACCTCACCGGCTCCAAGACTCCGCCGGTTGTCCTCGCGGAACTCTTCCAGAGGTTGGTGTCGGAGATGGCCGACAGGGGGTCCGATCGTTCGACGTGGATACGTTGATTCGATACCATTAGAGTTGTGTCGCTGAGCGGAACCGTTCTGGAGGAGAGTAGCTGCGGCGTTGAGGACGTCGGGGGTGTGGTTATGTTCCAAGTGCGGAGGAGCTGGAGGCGGCGGTGGAGGCGGAGGCGGCATCATGCTAGAGCCCATGGGCATCAAATTATGGTAGTCCCCCAAACTGCTGGCCAGACCGTGGCCAGGGGGTGAAGTCAGCGAAGGGCCTGGCTGCTGGCCAAACGAGGTGGTAGAACCCATGAACTGGGGTGGCAGGTCAAGCCATGTGTCTGTAAAGTTGAGGCCCTCGCCAAAGGAGGGCATGTTGTAGTGGTCGGCCGTCATATCCTCAAAAAAGGAAGACAGAAGTTTATTGTCATTGTCGGAAAGGAGCGGAGCGCCAGGGGCGGGCTCAGGAGGATCGAGGAGAGGAGGTTCTTGATTCGGATCAACCGACACTGGAGTCAAACAATGTATTAGTTTGAGGACACACGGGGGCAGGTTTTGAGGACTATGAAAGTCAAGGCGATTTACATACAGCCAAAGGTCAAAAAGGGATCGGAGGGCGGCTGCGACGAACCCATCCTCGGAGCCTGTTGTACGGCGAGCATGGGGGCGTCTTGACGGTGAAGTGGTGTCGTAGGACGGCGGAAGGAAGCCGGTTCTTGGGCTTATCGACTGTACTCGAGGGCACTGTCGCTGGTGACAGCGGTCGGAAGCTGAGGTCAAGGCGGCGGAAGTGGCGGTTGGTATTGTCAGAGACACAGACGACTGGTCGAGAAGAGCTGGGTGCCTCTAGCACATGGCGCAACGGCAACTAAGAGCGAAACCCAGGGCAGTAACAAAGTATCGTGTGTACGAGAGCAACAGACGACGGACGGGCCACGGGCCACAAGCAGACTCGACTGGAGACAAGGTCGGGAATCGAAGATGGGTCTGTTGGCAAGAAGGCTGAACAGAAGTCAAGGTCAAACCGTAGGACGTGAGACGTGGGACGTGAGACGTGGGACGCGGATCGTAGTTCGTGGTTCGTGGGGTCGTCCTGGCCGCTTGGCGACGGGGGGACTTTTTTAGGGCGCTGAATAGGACCGGGGCCTTGATTTGAAGAACAGCAACTTGGAAGAAGAGAGAGTGTAAGGGCACGAGCTCGATGCGGGGAGACGGAGTGCTGAGAATTGCTCGGGAGTACTCAGGAAGAGTGCTCAGGAGATGGGCGCAAGAGGAAGAGGAGGGTTCGAAGAAGGTGACGTGCAGTAGTGGAAGCAGTAGCCGCAGCGGTAGGTGGTAGAATGTGGAAGGGATGGATGCGTAGTACGTGGGTAGGGTGACGGATCAGAGAGCGAAGAGGGCGAGACGGGCGAGTTCAGATGTTGAGGCGCATGCTCGGAGGCAGGTGTTTGCATTCACATCACGCCCAGGCCTAGCTGTGTCTGCGTCCGCATCCCCAGGTGAAATGAATGGCCAGGCTGCGGGATCTTGTTGGGTGGGTTGCTGCCCGCTGGAAGGCGTCGTTGAACACGAAAGGGGGGTTTGAAAAGGGTCGAGAAGTCAAAGCCAAGTACAGAGAGGGAGAGGGACGGAGAGAGTGTCTGTCTGAATGAGATGGTGGAGTGGTGGTGGGCAGCAAACAAGGTGTGAGCGAGCTTTGTGGAGGAGACGGCGGCGACGGTGGACGTGGGAGCAACTTAGCACACTGAGGGACGTTGCAGGCCAAAGCGACGTTGCAACAGGGCGGGCTGAAGGTACTGTACTTTGAAGCGCCGCGGTCCAGGGCCCCAGGTCGACGCTGGTTCGCCGAATGCGGCAGCACCTGGCAGTGATCGCCGCAGCCCTGGGCCTTCAGCACTGACCATCCATGTGGGCAAGTACCGCTACATGGTCCCGTGTACACGGTACATCCGCGACGGCCTGGGACCTACTATGCGCGGGCCATGGATGTCCACTGCCCTGTCCCCTCTTGGGTCACCTGCATCAACTCGACGAGTACTACTCCCCCCCTCCTCCCCTCTCCGCGACCCAACTGCAAGGCGACGCCCCTCCTGTCCATGATCCTGATCGATTGCATCGCCGGTCAGGACAGAGTGCAACGCAGGCTGCACCAACCTGGAATCGCTACGGCTGTCATTGGCCCTGCTGCGGCGCCCATGGACTTGGGCATGTCGTTCCGGGCGGCCCGATACTGGCATGGAGCGTCTATCGGTGGGTTTGCGCCAAAGAGGCCGAATATGCATCTAGGGAACTATCACATGCTTGCGCCAACTTTGCGACTCAGCTGTCAGATCCAGGCAAACAAAGGGCTGCGATTTAGCTCTACGGGGCGGGCACCTCCGCCACCACCGTTTGGCCCAAGTGCCAAGCACCAAGCACCAAGCTAGAATTACCAGGAAGGATGGACTGCAGCAGCAGCAGCCGCGCCAGGCAGTCAGTCAGTCAGTGAGTGAGTTGAAGTGCATATGGTGGTGGGCGTGCTGATGCTGATGCTGATGCTGATGCTACTACTGCTGCTGTTGGTCATTCTGTCGCATTGGAGATAAGAAGCAGAGAGGCCCGGCTCAGGTGACATTGCCACGCAGACCAAAGATGCACGAAAGACGCATATTCATCACTTTGCTTACCTGCTGGGTACCTACGAATTGCCTCCTACGAATACTATGACATAGGTTCCCGAGCCTGGTCTGTCTGGTCTGGTCTCCCTCACATCTCATCTCGTGACCCGCCCATGACCAACTTCGGCCCGCCACGGTCCAGTACGGTACTGGTCCGACCAGAGAGACAGCAAGGGGCCATCCATGGACCATGATCCATCCCGCAAAGTACCTCCCTTTCTGGGGAATGATGCCAAAGCGGAGGGGCCACCGCGGCTAGGAGAACGAGCCGGAAATCGATGAAGGGCCGAGAATCGACGTGGGTCCCTGGTGCGCTTTACTCACTAATTGGTTTCCTGGAACGATCCTTTGTATTGTTGATTTTAATTAGCTGCAGGAAAAGTTGGTTTGTCTGTACGTGGTATTTGCTCAGGCGGAACCTGTCCGCCCTACTAGGTTGTGTTAGTGAGTCGTGGTAGTGAGGAATGACCTGTAGATGATGCTGGATACCTTACTTACCTACGTAGTACTACGTCGTAGATTGATTCCCCAGGCCGCAAACCAACTCGAGACACCACGCACCCACAATTCACCTTCTCGCCGTCCACCTCGCTCACTCCCTCACTCACCACCTAATCTAATCTACTCTACTCGGTCGCTCAACCACCGACAGACGCAGATTCCTCACCGCTTTACTATTCGTACACGGTCAAGCCTCGCACACCTCCGCTCAGCCACCCCGCCTTATTGTTCAACCGCAGACACCCTCCCAGAACTCAATCCTAGGCTTCACACCCCCTGATCTACGCATCACATCCTCACCTTCGGCCATCATCCGCGTCTCGCCCAAGTCTCGTGTCTCGTCAGCCTCCCCCTCCCCCATCTCATCTCATCCACCAAGGCCTTTTCCTCCGAAATTAGGCCACCCGTTCCCCAGAACCCCAGAGCCCAAACCCAAACCCAGGTTAGTTTTGCGCATCTCCACTTGTCCATAACCCCCATCGTCAACCACCACCATCATCGCCCATTATCCTCGTCCATTACCCCAGACACCGTTCAGCCTGCTCGGCCGGGCTGCGGCATCTCTTGGCCTGGGGGGGTGCGGTCTAGTTACCGTCCACTAGGTACTGTACGAAGGAAGTACTGTGCCATTGCGCAAAGTACTTCGTACGTGCCATCTCCTACCCGGCTTGGTTAGATGGATGACCCATCTCCCGCATCCGTTCCCCTGGTTGTGGACTCGGCGGTGGTCGACGTCGAACCTGAACTTGAACTTGCACGCGCCGTCCCGCAGCCTCGCAGCCAGGCCGAGGCCCATGGCAACGCTTCCCCACAACTCGGCGTCCCGAACCAAACGTCTCATGCATCAACTCCCGAGCTGTCACTTTGCCCTGCCGACGATCATACGTACAGCCCGCCCAGGTACAGCAAACCTCGGGGATCTCCCATCGTCAATCGTCCATCGTCTGTCGTCTGCCGTCCATCGCCAATCGACAATCATCAAATCGTATCATGTGCCCCGTACCTGTTTGCCTGTCCGTCCGTCTGTTATGTTTGTCCTTGATGCTGTACCTGATGCTGTCCCCTTCCCTCCCTCCACTCCGCTCTAGGGTTCACTTACTTACCCCTGTCAGTCTTGTCTGTTGTTCCCTCCATCACTCTCTGATCGCGTCTCTTCCACACCCTCTCTCACACCCTCTTGATCCTTCGCCGACAGGGGCTTTCCCTCTTTTTTTTATTGACTTGCTCCGCAATATCCAGGAACCTGCCTCTCCGATCTCTGCCTACCTAAGCTCGCCCCTTTCTTCCGTTTCTATCTACACTCTAGATAGGTCTACCGCCACTTAGCCCCTTTCAACCGTCTCAAGCCGGCAGCAGGTCCCGCAGTCCTGCTCTCAGCCGCCACCGTATGAGATAGTCGGGTCGTCGCTCGGTCATGGCTCTCGCTGCGCGTCCTTCCCGCAGAGGGCCCCTGAGTCTCGATGCTTTGCCCGAGATCCTCCGCCCACTCATACGAGCCTACTTTTTGGGATATGCCACGGCCGTTGCCCCGCGGCTGCTGACCTTGGTCCTTCAGTATGCTGCCAAGAGGAGGCGGAACCAGCAGCTCTCTCCGGATCTCGAGGACACCTCCTTCGTCAAGTCTGCCAAGCACATTGTGCGCATGGGCTTCAACTTGCAGCGCTTTCCGGCCTTCTGTGCCGTTCTGGCTGGTGGAAGCACTATATTACAGGTAACCACCCAATCCAGACTCCGTATAATGCCCCCTTTTCGAGAATCCCACGATAGAATCTTTCACATGCGCCACCCCGGCTGGACTCGGCAGTCTTCCGGATGCCACCCCGGCACTGCCAGACGCTAGCCTCTTCTTGTTTTCACTCTGACAGCTCGGTTTACTCAATGCTAACGTGCCTTGAAGGAACCCCTGAAGAGCATCATTGACAAGGCTGCAAGAAGTCTCAGCGATGCAACCCGCCTAAGGTGGGAAACTCTTATGCCACGCTTTACTCTATTCACACATCCGTGCTCACAACCCGTACGATAGACTTGCAAGATGGCTGTCAACCTTCATTGCCGCATGGTATGGACTTCGCATCCTCCACTCATATGAGAGCCGAGCATATACGAAAACCGTGCCTGTCGAACCGGATGCGCCTCCGGGGGCCCAACCTCAGACCCTCAAGCTGGCTGGTCGAACGCTGGACCTGACGTTGTTTGCCCTTACCCGCGCCGTCGACGTCGTGCTCGGCGATCTGTGGGCTCGCCGCAGAGCCCGTCGTGTGGCTGCGCACAAGTGGACCGTTGTGAGTATTGTCCATGTCCCGCACCACCGCGTTACGTTATGAGCTTCCCGGTTGACTCCTCTCCAGACCGAACAATGCGTTTCTAAACTTTTCGACCCCCTTGTCTTTGCTGCCTCGAGCGGCTTGGTCATGTGGGCCTGGTTCTACGCTCCGGATTCTCTTCCGAGGACCTACAACAAATGGATCACCTCGGCCGCTTCAGTCGACCCGCGTCTCATCGATGCCCTCCGCCACTGCCGGACCGGAAAGCTGCAGTACGGCAAAGACACAGGGCAGGCGCCCCTGTTGCAGGGCATGTGCATAGACTTCAACTGGCCCCTGGCATGGGGCGATCCTGCAACGACAATCCCGTTCCCATGTGAGGTCGTCCACATGGGTTGTGGCCCTTCGTGCGAGTACCATGCCGTAAGCCGTTTCTTCCGCGCCTGGAAGTGGTCCATGGCCACATATCTTCCTCTGACGCTTGCCTTTGCCATGCGCAACCCCTCTCGCAAGGCCGTCATCCGCGCCATCGTCTCATCCTGCCGCTCCGCCGCCTTCCTCGGCACCTTCATCACTCTCTTCTACTACAGCATCTGCCTGACCCGTACGCGCATCGGGCCCCACCTCCTCGAGGACTCCAAGGAGTGCCGTCAGCGCATCGACGGTGGGTGGTGCATCGGCGCCGGCTGCATCTCCTGCGGCTGGAGCGTACTCATCGAGACGCCAAGCCGCCGCAAGGACATTGCTCTATTCGTCGCTCCCCGCGCCATGGCAACGTTTCTGCCACGGAAGTATCCGCTCGACAAGCAGTGGCGTGAGACGGTGGTGTTTGCTGTCAGCACGGCTATTGTCTTCACATGCGTCAAAGAGAACCCGGACCGGGTGAGAGGTGTTTTTGGGCGGTTGCTGAAGATGGTCATGGAGAAGTAGGTCGGGCTTTGTCTCCAAGGAAGAATGGAGTTGGGAGGCGTTGGGGCAATCTGTTGGAGATCCATGATACCCATTTCCAATGTATAAAAGAACTAGAGCGAGCACAGTTCGCCTGTATATTGTAATTTTAATGAGTCTTGCAACTTACACGACTAAAGAGTTGCTACTGCACGACTTCCTCTCTGTAGAAGCAGCCAGGGCTGTCATTTCAACCCTCCTTCGGTAGACAGGCTAATTTATTCTTGGATTTGATGCCCAACGAACTGTCCAAATCTAGATCACTGGTCTTAAGGAAAAATTCGTTGTCAATTCCTTCAACATCCTTGACCACAACTCCCCAGTGCTGGAACTAGTCCATGGCCGACTATACAAACAAGAAACCAACACACAAAGGGTTTTTGCGTCACATCACAGGCACGTTGAGGCTGCAGTGGACATGAAACAGGCGGAAAGCCGAAACCACAACTCCATTGCCATGATGCATTCATTTCTCATCTATCACCCCTATCCTCTAAACCACGAGCACAAGCCCAGCACAAAGATGCACGCCAGCACATCCCCTCGTACCGTTGTAAAGATGCGCGCGTACCGTAGCACAATCTCGATATACCCCTTGATAGGCTGCGGGAGGAAGCCAATGACGGTGCCTACGACGCCCGTCGGCGGCGGGCCGCGCTTGTCGAGGAAGAAGCGTGTCGTCAGCAGCAGCGTCTCGGCGGTGGCAAAGGTCCAGAAGAACAGACGCTTGCGGTGCTCCAGCTCCGACTCGACGTCGAGGGCGTCGACGGGCGTGCTGAAGGGGTCGTCCGGGTTGGTGGCGATGGGCAGCGCGGCGCGCTCGCGCTCGATCTTGCTGCCGGTGAAGGGCGTCAGGACGACAATGTACAAGCCGAGCCCCAGGGCGACGAGGGCGTGCAGCAGGCGCCAGATGTTGGTCGAGGTCGACGACGACGGCGCGGGCGCGGGCTGGAACGGGTTCGCGCCGCCGGGCATGCCGGGGAAGGGCGAGGCGGAGCCCGGCGGGAGGCCGGCGCCCGACATCAGCTGCGACATCATCTTCATCATGGGGTCTTCGTCGAGGTTGGCGCCGGGGCCGGGGCCGGGGCTGGGCTGGCGGGGGTCGGCGCCGCGCTCAAAGCCCAGCATCATCTGGCGGAGGTCGTCCTCGGTCATGTTCGGGCCGCCGGGGATGTCGCCGCGGCCGCCCGCCTTCGTGGGCTCGTAGAAGTGCTCCGAGATGTCCACCTCGTCGGGGTCTGCGTGCGGCTGCGACGGTGCGGGCCTCGGGGCCGGAGTCGGGGTTGAAGCTGGAGCTGCCGCAGTCGGGTCTACAATCGACGGTGCCGGCGCGGGCTCTGGGTCTAACCGCGGGGGCATCGAAGTTAGCGAAACACATCGCAGCTCGACGGAGACGGGACAAAACTCACCTCGAGGGATACCGCCGCTTGCCCCAGTGATCTTGTTCAGCCGCGCCGAGCCACCGGCCTTGATCTTGGCTTCGCGGCGCTCCTTGCGCAGACGAGCCTGCTCCGAGGCGCGCTGTGCGGCGGCATCTTCGGGGCTGAGGACGTTCTCTGTCATGGCGGGCGGTTTTTTGGTGGGTTGGAGGTTGGCCTTGCACCTTGGAAGCGGGTGGTGGCGATGATGTGGTGTCTTGGGTGGAGACTGGGGAGCTGGCAGTTGACAGCTGGTCCATGCATCTGGTCTTGGCGTCTTGTTCGACTCAAACGCAGCTACCCTATACATCGAATCTTGATGAAGCAATTATACCACTGCCGCTCGTCAAAGATACCCTGACACAGGTAAGATGGGGAATTGAATAATTGCAAGGGTTTGCCGAGAAAGCCATTCACTTAAATTAACAAGACTCCATCTTCCTTACAGAGCAGAAATTGATAGGGGCAGGCCCGAGCGAAAATCTGGTTGTCAGATAGAAGGAATAACACATACCCTCACCGTCGATCACACAAAATCAGCACACCAAATTACATTAACACACCAAACACATCCTAAGCGGTTTTCATCCTATACTTTTCTAGTCTAGTTGCCTTTCAGCCTAGGTGTGCGTCGTGAGTCATCACTTGTCATACTGCCTGAGCCACACACTATTCAACCCCCTACGCCTATGGCAATACATCTTTTGACCAACTAATTAAGACATATTGTTAAGCAACCCCCAACTCATGTTTGCGGAGTAGCCTTGCTCATGCTGATCAATCGCTTCACACCAACCTGCATCTCGAGTTAGCAACAACATCACACTAGAAAGGTGAAGGGGCACGCTTCTTACCATCCAGTTTCCGCACTCTTCAGTCTTGTCACGCTGAATCTCAACCTGTAGCCTGTGGGCTGCATCGTAGTCCTTGGACTGCAGAGCTGAGGCCAGGTGCGTCAGCTGCTCGATTGTGCCAGGCTGAACCAGTTCCTCATTGTTGAGGTGATCAAAGAGGAGGTTCAGTCGCTTCTGAGTGTCCTTGACCTGAGGCGCAAAGGTGGCAGGTGCCTTGGAGGCAACTCGTTGCATGTCCTGGCTCAAAACATCGACGAGCCCCTGGGCACTACCGGGGATGTGCGATCGGTCACCAGCAGGGTGTCTTGCTTTGGCCGGAGGAGGGGCTTGCTGGATTGGCTGCGAGGGTGCGGCAGGTGGAGGTCCAGTCCGGTTCATGGGAGGAGGTCCGGTGGGAGGAGGACCGGTTGACTGTGCAGATGGTTGGCTAGGAGCGACGGCATACGGCGATGGTGCGTACGAGTTATGGGGAGCGGACTGCTGGGGAGGAGCCCCGAACGAGCCTCCAGGCGGAGGTCGGTTCCCAGGAGGCATCGACGAGTGCGGCTGATTGTACTGCTGCTGCGCTGAAGGTGCTGGCGCATATCTGTTGGAAGGCGGAGCCCCAGCTGGAGGAGCGTTGTATGGAGAAGCTGTTCGTGGAACCACACTCGGCATATGGGGGCCGGCTCCACCAACGGGAGGAGGAGGTGCGTATGGGTTGGGAGCACTTGTTGGCGGAGGAGGGGCTTGGAACGACTGATGAGGAGCATGGAACGCCTGGGGAGGGCCCTGGAACGTTTGAGGAGGACCAGCTAGAGGAGACTGGACACGGGGAGGTGCCGGTCCCTTCGGCGGGGGAGGCGGAGGCGCAGATCCAGTTTGATGACCGTAAGGAGATCCAGGGGGGGGAGGCAGGGAAGAACCTGTCTGTTGTCCTGGGAAAGGTGAAGTGATGGGAGCGACACTGGGAGTGGCCTTCCGGGACGGCACCTTGGTCACGATCGGGACATCGTTCCAGTTGTCCACGCTCTTAGACTTCGGCGGGGGTGGTGCCAACGGAGTCTTGTTTCGCGGGGGGCCAGACATGGGAGGAGGTCCAGTGGGGTGACCGAACCCAGGCTGAGCAGGCGGTTGGTAGGTAGCTGGTGGCGCGTAGCCTCCCGCGGGTTGATAAGGGTTCGCAGGAGGCATATATTGCTGTGCTGGCGATGACGTGGTTCCCCTGGGAGCTGCGTTTTGGCTCAGGTTGCCGTATGGGTTGGGAACGGTGGAAGCCGGGACAGGTTGAGAAGGCTGGTATCCCATTGTCGGTGGCATCCTGGATGTCGTCCGCGCTGCAGACGCAGGCACTCTGGCATTGGTCTGGGGGGCAGCCTTCTTTGTCGTCGCCAGCCGGACGCGGTTGCGAGACAGCTCAGCAGCTGGATAACTGGATGGTAGAAGATCGAGGTACTTTTGAGCAACCTCCAGCTGACCATGCGCAGCAAGAATATCCGCATACTCAGTGTACTTGTCGTAAAGGGTCGACAGCTTCCAATCCGAGGTCAACCCTTTCTCGCCATCCTCAAACTTGGTAACGTGGCGGAAGACGGTGACCTTTTCAATGAAGTTTTGCAGCGACTTGGCATGAACAGAGAAGGTCGAGTCGCCAGATGGTTCCTGCACCCCAGCCTTCTCTGCCTCTTCCAGTTCCGCAGCCCATATCGACACAACCTTCTCGAGCTTTGAGCCCACGAGGTAGCAGAACGACGCGTCTTTTCGTAGCCCTTGCTCGTAGACTCTGTCTCCGAGTGCTTCGCAAAGGTCGGGGAACTCGGTGGGATCAGAGAATGTGCATACAATTGCCATGGTCTCCTTCCAGTTCTCTAGATCGGCGTTGTAAACAACGTCCCAGAGGTTCTTGTTGATAACGGACCCGAGGAGGCGCATGTAGCTTGGCGTGCCACTCTTGCGAGCCAGGTAGGCTGATTGGACCTTGTCCACAAGCTCTTGGCCACCGCAGTTGGCAATCAAGAATGCGTCTGCCATCCGGTTTTCCTTTAGGCAAATATCAGTGGCTGTGGCGAAGTTACCCAGCATCAGCGCTTTCGTGACCCTCTTCTCAATAGAGGTATCGCTGTCACTGAACAGCTGGAACGGGTTGTCGGTTTTGGCGCCCTTAGTAGCAGGGAGCTCGGAAAGGAAGTCATCTTCACCCTCACCGTCAGCTCCATTGAAGAAGGTCGACAGACGCTTCTTCTTCTTCTCGTCCTTTTCCGCATCTGCATCCACTTCAGACTTGGCTTCAACACTTTCCTCGTCGTCCTCATCATCTTCGTCCTCATCCTTGTCCTCACTCACATCCTCAGCTCCATTGGCGAGGTCTTCTTCGTTGAAGCCGAGATAATCAACTATCTTGCCACGAGGGTTGTCTCCCACGAGAGTCTCCATGACTTTCCAATCGGCCTTCTCTTCTTCGGTCTTGGCTTGCTCAACATGCTCTGAGCAAATGGTGGACACGTCACCGGAGGCCATAGCCACCTGGAACTTCTCGGTGGCGGAAGAAACCTCGGTATCCACAGAGAAGCTGGAGATCAGAATCTTGGAAGACCGCTTCTGGCCGGGTTGGGTGGGGGACGCCTTGAAAACTACGAGCTTGCCTCCGAAACCAAAGGACGCACCAATGGGACGCTCGAACCAGTTGGGAGCCTTGGCCAACGACCATGAAGCATCCTGAGGCTGATCCTGAGCGGCACGGAAGAAGTCCTCATCATCTAGGTTCTTCTCTGCCGCGGCCTTGGAAGTGTCGGGGTTGGTGTTCTGGAGTGTTTGAATTGTGATTTTGCCATCGAAGCTTGCAGTCGCCGACAGGTTGGGGTTATGAGGGTTGAAGCGAGTGAGGAAAGTCCAGTTCGTGACCTCGGGTAATTCTCCGTAACGCTCTCCCGTGCGAGGGTTCCATACTATGGTTCGGTTGTCCTTGCCGGACGAGAGCAGGAGTTCACTGTCCTGCTGACACCAAGACAGCGACAGAACGCCCTGCTCATGACCCTGGAGGGTCTTTTCGGGGGCATTGGAGTTTCGAAGATTCCAAAGCATAATGACAGGGGTGTTGTCATCGGGAGTTGCCGTCAGGAGCTTTGTCGAGTTTTCGGGATCCCAGGCGATGGCACTGACGGCCTTGCGGTTGTTGTTGAGAGTCAGGGAGGCCTTCTTGGTTTTCAAGTCCCACACAGTGACGAAACCTCCCGTTCCGCCAGTGGCGAGAATGTGAGAAACCTTCTGGTTCCATGCGAGGCACTCGATATCGTCGGAACGGGCCTGGGCATTCCCCAATCGGAAGGGGTTTGCGACATCGTTGACGTCGTAGATGAAGAGCTCGCCCTTGGCGCCGGCAGTGGCGAGAATCTGCGGCTTCAAGGGGTTGAACTGAAGGGCCTTGATTGGACCAGTATGTTTGACGGTCTGGGAGATCAGAGCATCGGGATCTCCAGCAACCAGCTTCGCGGCGTCCCACATATCCAGGGAGCCATTCTCCAGCGCACCAGCAATTATACCCTTCGGGTGGTTGTCATCGGGAGGACTCCAGGCAACGTCGTAGAATCTGCTCAATTGGTTAACGGGACGACCTTTGGCTTTGCGACCATGCTGGGTGCCTACCTGGACTCGGTGCTGATGCTAACCAGGGGTTGGAGTTCCAGCACCTGTTGCTGGTCGTCGAGGGCAAGGTCCCATAGCTCCAGCTTGCTCTCATCGGAGAAGTCGACATCGACAGCGCCGGCGCGGGTTCCGGTTACCAGCAACGGGTTGCCGGCATCCGGTGACCAGGCGAAGGCGGCCGTTCGGGGTATATCTCGAAGGCGCACCATGGTGGTGATGGTGGGGGATTGGTGCGACGAAGTGGCCAGGTGTTAGGGGAGGTGGCGGTGAGCTTGCTTGAGGTGGAAAACAACAGCGCTGGCTCAGGGAAAGCCAGGCCAAATAAGGAAGCTTCTTGCCTCTGCCCGGGAGAAGAAGCTTCAGCGTTGAGTGAAGCTGGGCGAGGGCGAATAGGTGTCTTGAACCGGGAGGTATGATGCCAGATTGCAGGCTATCCTCCCACAACTCCTGAGCTCTCCACGCCAGCACGTCCGTGCCCCCTGAGTGACAACGGAAGGTGGGGAATTTGTCACGTGAAATTGCCATCATGTCTTCTCGCCTCTGCCCAGGTGTCGGATCAGGCGAATGGATGGTACCTACTGAGTGTGGGCACTTTTCTTCAAAATAAACAGGCTCTAATTACACTGAAATAGGCTCGGCCAAGTTTAAATCAAATGAAACAGTATTTTTTACTTCTCCGCAAATCGGTTCCAACGCTACTTCAGAACTCTCCATTCTCAGCCATCGTGCTCCTGTCAGTGACTTGGTATCAACATATGAGCACCTTGGTTCAATGGTCTACTATATTTAATCATTCCATATTGCATCGCAGAATCACGTCCTCAACATTAGATATATGAAATATAGGTACGCAAAAGTAAGACTGCTGGCTTGACGTACTGGAATTTTGAAGTGGTGGATGAAGAGCGACTGCGGGTCACGTGAACTCGCACGGAGCATTTCACAGCTGGATGCCTTGAAAGCTCACGAAGAGTTACAATGGGTTGAGTGACCACTTTCTGTTGCCACTAAGACCAATAACACCTCATTTTAAGACCACTTGATTTGATCTTCACCGATAAAAATGACAGACGCTACGCGCTGGAAAGCTACGGTCTATGTGGGTGGACTCTCCCAAACGGCCACTCAAGGTCATGTCCTGGATGCATTCATCCCATTCGGAGAGATTGTCGAAGTCAAGGTCCCAAAGACGGATAAGCCCAATTCGACAGAGCCTCACCGAGGCTTTGCGTACGTCGAATATGAGGACGCGGCAGACGCCAAGGAGGCAATCGACAACATGGATCAGTCGGAGTTTTTCGGAAGAGTCCTCAAGGTCTCACAGGCCAAAGCACCCAAGAGTGCCGAAGAGGGCTTGGGCAGCAAGACTGCCGTTTGGGAAAAGGTGAGTCTGCTACCTATACAGTGGGCGTATCCAATACTGACAAATAATTTTAGGAGGGCTGGCTGGCCGAACATGCAGCCGAGGATATAGTACCTGATGACGCAAAGGTAATGGCAGATGCTGGCCCCGACCCTATGCAAGGACTCGAAGGGTTGGACGTGGCTGGACCGAAACTTCAGTGATGGAGGGGTGTTTGGGGCATCGTCTCAACTTGTACGTTGGCATAGCAAGGCGTTTTGAGGTATTGGGATCACGTTTACTGGATGGCGGACATGAGCTATATAGCCCCATCACCAGAGATATTCAAGAGTTATGCTTGATTGAACACCCTGCTCTTCTTTGACATATACAACACTGCTCTCTAATGGCAAATGCACAATCCCGGCAGGTTCTGAACTCCCCACACACACTTAGTGCTCCTCAGCGCGTCCGGAAGGACCCTGTCGCGCAAGACGGAGGTTCTTGTCGACGATGAACTTGCGGCTGATGGAGTAGGTAGCAGCGCCCAGGGCGAAGCCGACGACGACAGCTGGGGAAAGTATTAGCACGGTAAAAGACTCAATGGAGTCGCGGTCGCATTACCGAGGGGGTACAGCTCTGGGGGGATCGACTTGAGCTTTCGGAGTCGCTGGGAGATGGTGTGGCCTTGAGGCGGGTTAGCTCGCTTGCCATTGAGTGGTCTTGTCCGTCGTCGGGTGTTGAGTCGTCCGATGAGCGTCGACGGAGCTCCGGGTCACGTACCAGCCTGGTCCTCCTTCTGCAAGATATCCGGTCAGCACTGTGCTCGGCCTGAGGCGAGACCTGATGGCGACGGCATTGGACTTACGGGAACGGGTCGCAGCATGCGAGGCGTCTGCCTAAACATTCGGAGAACAGCGGTGGAACGCATCTTGATGAGTGGGGAGGGTCTGTTGGAGGTCCAGAGGTGGTGATTCAATTGGAAATTGTCGGCCTTGGGAGGAGTGTTTGGAGATGGCCGAACATCTGATGTGCAATTGCCATCTGACCCACCAATTGCGGTGGGTGCCTTACCCCATTGGCCCGTGACGGCCTCAGGCACCCATCGAGCTTCCGGAATCGAACCACCTGATTCGAGCCGACAACGTCGACGCATCAACCTCCCATCCAACCCACCGTGCTCCATCTCGCGCCGTCATTTCGCAGATAAATCTCCCCTCCTCAAGACCAATTCCTCAATCAATTCATCATGTCGGACGACGGTCAGGACGGTCAGGAGCTTGTCACCAAGCCCTTCAAGTTTGTCACTGGTAAGGCCGATAATCCCGCTGTCAAAATGACCTGATCTTGTCCCGAGGCTAACATTTCCGCGCAGCTGGTAAGCCCAACCCACGACACCGACCATCGACGACGACCCGCCGCCCCGGCGACGCTCAATTGCACCCGCATCATCTGAAACTGTCCATTCTGACGTCTCTTAGGCACGGATGCCCGTTTTCCCAACCAGAACCAGACCAAGCACTGCTGGCAGAACTACGTCGACTACCACAAATGCATCAACGCCAAGGGTGAAGACTTTGCGCCTTGCCGCCAGGTACGCGACGCCGACAATTGCCCCAATGGCTGTTCAGTCGCTAATTGAGACTTAGTTCTGGCTTGCTTACCGCTCTCTGTGCCCCTCCGGCTGGTACGTCCGATGGGACGAGCAGCGTGGTATGTATCTTCTAAACCGTCGACTGAGATCATGACTAACAAAATTACAGAGGCTGGTAGCTTCCCTGTTAAGCTGGATGTCTAAGCTTGAACTGTAGCGTTGGGAGGAATAGTGGAGTTGATAGATGAGACAGGCAGACGCGCTGCAATTGTACCACTTTCTTGGCCAACTGTAGACAACCCCTCGAAGAGATTGGCCCTGTTGTTACTGTGCCTCGGAGACCGTCTGACTGTGAATTTAATGTGGATGCATGGGGGTCATGTGCACTCAGCAAAAACATGGTTTGGTATCATGTGAACTACTATGTCAGAAGCGCTGGCAGTTGCAACTCTTTGGAAAACACCCAGGGTCCCTTGCGCCGTAATCCCAAAAATACCCATCGCGATTGGCCGACTTGGCCCGCCCTCATTAATAAGATGACCAAAAATCCGACACAGTCGGTAAACTCCAATCCACCACTAGTTCGCAGCATCGTCATCGTCTGAACTCATAAACTCGTCATCCTCGTCAAACCCGAAAAAGGTCTTCGCTTTTCCCTTTTCCGTCTTCTTCGTTTCTGGTGGAGGGGTTGACTCTTGTGATGAGGTGCCCTTTTCCTCGTCCGAGCCGGACTGGTCGTTGCTGGGTTGCGTAGAGTTGGAGTCGTGGGACGTGCTCAAAAGGTTGTCCTTGTAGTTGCCGCTCTTCATAGCCGATAGAACCGCATCCCGGGTCCGCTCGCTGCTCTCCTCCTTGTCCTCCACCCATCTGCCGTCGACGCGCCCCTTGCTGCCGGACTTGATCTCGGCTTCCTTTTGCTCCGACAATTGCACGATCTGTTCCCAACGTTCACGTCGCTTCTCTTTCTCCTTTTTCTCCATTTCGGGTTTGATGGCGAGGTACTCCGCTAGCGCTTTGGCCTCGTTGACAGTGCGCAGACGTCGGCCATCGAGGTTTCGACTTGAGCCATGGTCTTCTTGGTTCTTCTTCTTCCGTGATGACATGCGGCCACCGGCCGCTCGTAGTTGAGATCCAAAACCACCTTTGCCACCGCAGAGTGGCAGGGCAAGTCGCAACGACAGGAAGTCATCTTGAGTGGTTGAGAGGTAGTCGGAGATAGGGATATCTGATTCCGAAGGGAGTTGCTTGTTCGAGATGGTCGTGATGATGAATCTGGTTTGTGTGGTTGGCAATCGCTCGTCGATTTGGTTTCGCAGCTCGGTGATCGTCGTTGATGAGGGAAGTGGGAGGACCAAGGTTGGTGGCAAGCCGAGACCTGCGAAGCTGGTGACCAGCACGTTCAAGTTGCGTGGAGACATGGTTTTGAAGTATGGTGGGTATATCGCGAGTTCAAGAGGGAGGTTGCTTGTTTGAGTGATTGAGATGAAACGCAGTCACGACTTCCTGCAGATTTCTGCTGGGTGGTTCGCGCTTTATGAACACAGCCAAGCCCGCCGGGTCCTCGTCGGATGCCTAGCAAGGTACAAGCCACACAAAGCTAAGATAGTGGTACCCTGTGCAACTTATCAGCACGTGACTAGCCCGCCACAGCCCGCACAAGCCACCCCACTTCGCTACGGCCGAATTTCACGTAGGGTTTCCGCCCACAAAAGTTATCCATTTCGAGATCTGACTTCGTCCCTCCGAAAACTGCCACCTTCCAACATCGCCTCTCGAGCAGCACAACCGCCACGATGTTGATTCCCAAGGCCGACCGAAAGAAGATCCACGAGGTAATTACCGAAGGACGAGCTTGACGGATTGCCCGAGACTGACAATGCCGTTAGTACCTCTTCCGAGAGGGTGTCCTCGTCGCGCAGAAGGACTTCAACCTCCCCAAGCACCCCGATATCGACACCAAGAACCTGTTCGTTATCAAGGCTTGCCAGTCGCTCAACTCCCGCGGCTATGTCAAGACTCAGTTCTCGTGGCAGTACTACTACTACACGCTGACCCCCGAGGGTCTCGACTACCTCCGCGAATGGCTCCACCTCCCCGCTGAGATTGTTCCTGCCACCCACATCAAGCAACAACGATCGCACGCTCCTCCCCGTGGTATGCTCGGCGAGGGTGAGCGCGAGCGAAGGCCCTTTGGCCGTGGCCGTGGTGGCGACCGTGGCGGTGACCGCGAGGGCGGTTACCGAAGACGTGATGCTGGCGAGGGTAAGGAGGGTGGTGCTCCCGGCGAGTTCGCTCCTCAGTTGTGAGTTTCCCCACCTTGATGAACAAGAACCGTGTGTGTAAGTGCGAAACGCTAACACGTTCAATAGCCGTGGTGGATTCGGCCGTGGCCGTGGCGCTGCTCCCCCTTCTTAAACGAACCCATTTCCTTTAGCTGGTCGCACAATTGAGCTGCATGGCGAAACGGTATCGACATGTACTCTAAAAAGGGAGGGCAAATTTTAACCATGGGTTCCGCTCGTAAGAGAGGTTGCGTGGGAGTTTGAGGGTTAGATCCTCGGAAATCATTTGCAACAGGGATTTTTGCCGTCAACGCGAATCAGTGCATGGGAATGCGTGAGATGTCCAGATGTCCAGCTTTATGTGAACGACCAACTACTACCTATCTATACGGACTACAAAAGTGTGTGTGTGCTGTCGGGGAATCCACCTGGTCAAAGGGACCCATGCGTGATCCCATTCGCCTTGAAAGAGGTCTGTTCGTAGGTACCTTGGTACGGCCGTGTATCTACCTGCATGAGGATGTACTACTTGTTGCGGCTCGTCATCGAAAGGTTCGCTTGCGAGGGAACATTCTGGAAGTGCGATCGGGTGAGAATGGACTGTGTTCAGGCCTTTTGGAGTTCTGATTGAGAGGCTGACCTGGCAAGGTTTGGGGTAACACTCCAACGCAAATTGGGGCGTCCCCTAATACAGTACGGAAGTTGAGCGAGTGGGTTGACTCTTACGTCAGATGCTCTGTTTGAACACGTTCTTTTCGCGGAGCTACGACGGTGTGAGATAAGACGCGGATCTGTTCCGGGACCGTATTTTACATCCGATTTTGAGAATTTGGGGAGGGCTTCATCTTCTAGACTGACCCGGTGCCGGCGGCATGTTTCTTTGGAGGAATGGATCTGGGGATGAGCTAGCCAAGGTCAGTCTTCCAAGCGAAGTAAAGGTGGAGGGATAGTGCATTGCTAGCCGAGCTTGCACTTACACCTACAGTACCGATGTCTGTAGATTTGGTGCTTGGTGGCGATGCCAACGAGCAAACATTGCAGCAAATGATTACTGCAGGAAATGCCAAAGACGCCAACAGCTCACCTCAACACGGTCCTGATCAGGTCACCACCACGTTGAACTAGGGTTGTAGCGCAGCCTCATTCCTCGGTGAGAGGAGCCCAACCCCTGCGCCCGCACCACACACCCATCCAACCAGGGCAGCTCGACAACGGGCAAAGCTGAAGATTACGTCGCCAACCCACGCAGGCTCGGGAAAGGAGGAACAGACCTATAACCTCAACTCATCCGGTTCTGAGGCTTTGATCAGTCTGAACCAGCTGCTCGGATGGCGGTGCGGCGTCCCGCGCCACTCATAGCGGCCCACGAGTAACCCACGTCCAACAGGCCGGGTGGGACCGCGATGCACTGAGACGAGACCGGGGAAGTGCGTGCTTGTGGCCTGGGTTTCCTGGCTTTGTTGATGGCCATTGTCCGTTGTCCATTTCCCCTTTCCCTCTCTCGGTGAAGCTCGAGCCAGGCATTTCCCCGTGGGATGGGTGATGAGCTGCAGTCGAGCGTGCCCATCCGTCGCCTCGCTACCCAGTTACATCGTCATCGATGCGGGGGAAATGGTGAGAGGTCGATGTATTCTATGTACCTGCAGACGGGTTCCTTTAGGTCTGGGGTCAACTGCAGCCCCATATCCATGGCGGACGTGTTGTTGAGTCGAAGGGCACCGTCAAGATACCGCAATCTGAATGCCCAGGAAGCCCCCGTTGGGAATCCCCCCCCCCTTTACACGCCCATAACGGCGGTCGAAAGGGCCGAGGGTGACGCTGGACGGGATCAGGGGATAGTGGCCTGGGGAAAGAAGGCCTGAGCTTTTACCATGAGGTGACATGTTGTCCGCTTCCAACGACTGCGGCTTGCCAAGATTGGGCAACTCGACGACGGCTGTCCTACTACTGGTGTAGCCGCGCCGCCGGGCGTGTTCCGTCGGGTGGGGGGGAGAACAGCACGAACCCTCTTGCCGGGAAGGGCCTTGACGCCCTGGGAGGTCCGTACGCGAGTATGTTGAGGCTTGCTTCACCTGTTGTTGCTTTCGGTGGCTCGGTCGGTGTCGTGTCGTGCGAGGTGTGAGGCGTGAGGCGTGAGGTCTGATGAATGAGACCCAGGGGCTGGGGCCTGGTCTGGTCCATCTGCTTCCCTTTCCCCCCGGGAGAGCTTGGTCGCCCATGTATTGAAATACCCGCTCTCGTTCAGTCATCTTCCCATCTGCTTCCGCTTCTCTCCTCGACAATCCTCTTCTCGTTCTCGCTTCCACTCCCTCATTCCCCCCCTCTTCTCAGTAAGCCCAGACGCCCCTATAGATCCTCCGAGTCTTGTCTCTGTTTGGCATCTAACACTAATCGTCAGCATCTGCCATAACGTCACCGTCTCAGTACCTGCTACTGACCTGTTGTATCCTTTCTCACCCTTGGACCCAAGACATCTGTCCTAAACACAAAGCAACCACCAAGATGGTGTCGCTTCCGACAGAAATGAAAGCTCTCAGGTATGTTTGATCTTATTGAATTTCCCCGGGAGGTACCTTATATATAAACGAGGGCGGGATATCCATCAAGGTGGCCCTGTGCTCGTTGTTCCCATGACCGCTCAGCTCATGAGCCCATAAGACCGCCTAGCCTTTATGCGAACCTGGGTTGCTAATGTCGTCCCACTATGTGTCCAGATATGAGAAGCCTGAAGATTTCGCCATCGTGACGGTCCCGCTGCCTGAGATGCGAGACAACGATGTGCTCGTCAAGGTCAAGGCTTGTGGTGTGTGTGGAACTGGTAAGTCTATCCGATCTCCTGGGAATATAAGGTCTTCGAATAGCTGATCCGTGATTGCAGATCTGGTGAGTACTCACGACATAAACCACTGTTGGAGAACCGGGGGCTAACAGTACTACTAGCACATCCACGAGGGTGAATTCATCGCTAAATTCCCGTTGATTCCTGGCCACGAAACTGTCGGCGAGGTTGCTGCTATTGGAAAGGCTGGTGGTCAAAACAACGTGCTTCTCGCTTCCATCTCTAACTTGAGTGCATAGTCTGTCAAGGGCTTTGCCATTGGTGATCGTGTCGCTGCCGACAACAGCGAGCTCTGCAATGAGTGCTTCTACTGCAGACGCGGACAACCCCTGCTCTGCGAGAACGTCAGTGCTATCACTACTGGACGTCCTTCTTATGGGATGGACAAGTAACTGCCATCATCAACGAGACTGACCGTGTCTAGTTCAACGCCCACGGTGTAACCATGAATGGCGGCTTCGCTGAGTACTGTGCCTATCCTGCGGCCAAGGTCTTCAAAATCCATAACCTCTCGTGGGTGGACGCTACTCTGCTCGAACCCGCCTCATGTGCCTGCCACGGCCTGGAGAAGATTCGCCCCAAGCTAGGATCACACGTCCTGATGTTCGGCGCCGGTCCCACTGGCCTAGTATGGCTTCGCTCTTTACCCTTTGTTTTCCGAAAACTCTTCTCTAACAAGTCTGTAGATGCTTGCGCAGCTCTTGCGACAAAACGGTGGCTGCAAAGTGACCATCGCAGCTCCTGGCGGTCTGAAGCTGGATCTGGCCAAGAGCCTTGATGCTGCGGATACCTACATCGAGCTGTCGCGATCCGACCCCGCCAAGCAATTCGCTCAGATGAGAACAGAAAACCCTTATGGATTCGATATCGGTAAGTCGTAGATCATAAGGCCGTTGCCTTGGTGCTAACGATTTGTCAGTTGTCGAGGCTACCGGCTCCGTCCGAATTCTTGAGGATTCCATCAACTACGTCCGACGAGGTGGTACTTTGGTTGTTTACGGGTGTGTCTTGGCCTGTACTCCCCTGGTATTTCCCCAATACTAATCGATTGCTATTTAGCGTCTACGCCGGTGCCGACCGCGTGTCATGGCCCCCATCCAAGATCTTTGGCGACGAGATTACTATTCTGGGCTCGTTCTCCGAGACTTACATGTTTCGTGAGTTATTTCCGAGCTCTCAGCCTGTTACGATGTGCTGACCAAGTTGTTTAGCTGCCACGATCGACTACCTCGACACCGGAAAGGTGAAGACGGCGGGTATTGTGAACAAGACCTTCAGGCTCGAGCAGTTTGGCGAGGCGCTGCAGAGTATCAAGGACAAGACTGCCATCAAGGCCGCTATTGTCTTTGACGATGTGGTTCCCGCTGCTGAGGAGGAGACAAACGGTGTGCCTGTCCCTAGGGAGACTACAAACGGTGTCTCAATTCCAGAGGAGAAGGTTGCGGAGACCCCTGCAGCCACCGAGGAGGAGAAGTTTGAGGACGCTCTCGCCCCTGCAGAGAAGACCGAGGAGACGGTTGAGGAGACTGCCCCCGAATCCAAGGTGGAAGGGAAGGTCGCCGTTGCCCCTACAACTGAGGAGACCGACTAAAAATAGGGCCGCAAGCCTGCTACAAGTTGAATCACCAAAGCAGCTTTCCTATGAGGTGCCTGCACTTGATGGTTGTGTGACTAGAGGCAGCCTGCCACTACACATGTCAGGATCGGATCTGGGCGACGAGGGTTCATGCACATGCACGAAAGGTCGAAAGGTACGAGGCATCACATCACGGTAGACTGCAGGGCATAGGTATTTAGGTTGGATACGAATGGAATTCTGGGATCTTGTCGCTGAAACAATCCGTCACCGCCATATGCTCGCTTCCCCACGGCCCGTGATCTGACATGTGGAGTGGTGGATGGAATGCCACATTATGGAACGACATTTCGTATTCCGTACGTTGTACGCGTTCGGGACTGCTTTGACCAAGGTTTGGCTGATATGTAGCTGCGTGTTTGAGATGGATGGATGGGCAGACCCCGTCCATCCAGTCAGCGGCCTTCTACGTTGGCCTCGTGGCAGTCTGGGCGGTGAAGACGGACTACTTGCTTGCTTCTTCATCGAGGTATCAAAGTACCTACTTACAACCTACAGGTTTAGTTGGGTGAGGCCATGCGTCTCAGGTATATCACTCAAGGTGTCTTGCAGTAGCCAACCAGAGAACTCTCCCGCGCGAATGGCAAATGAACCCTCACCCCCGGACTCTTTTGTGAAAGTAAGGGACAAATCGGGTGCATCAACGCGTTTGGTAAGAGGGACAAATGTCAGATCCGGTACTTCGGTAGCAGCCCTAGGTTGGCAGATGTTGTGGAACTATGCATAAAAAGCAAGCAATTAATATCAAGGCAGCTTGCTTGGCATCTATTTACTCTCTGGCTGCCTGGACGATGTCTATTCTCGGCACCCATCTTGCTGGATCCGACGTGTAGGCGTGAGCCTTGCATCCGGGCTGACATGAGACGCGAGGATAGGTGATAATTAGCCCACCCAGCTGAATTGTCTTGGCTTGTTGTTTCCTTTTGTATGGCCGCCGGACAGTTGAGGCTTGAGACACAGTCAGCCCCGCCATTGATGGATTGATCGACCCGCATGCGAGGTGAATCATGGCCCATGCAGCCAATGCCAGATGGCGAGATCATAGGCCCTTCCTCCAGCTTTCAGCTTCCTTGCATCCCGCCAACGCCGGCGACGTCGAGCATGGCGCAGGATCCACGCTCGGGTCCCCGATTCTCCGGCCTGCCGCTGGAAGAGTGCCTTGTCTAATTATGTGCGAGAGTACTATCAGGTTGCCCTTGCGTCGGATAGGTAGGTACCTTAGGTGGTGCTCCTGTGCGTGTGATGCGTGAGACTTGTGGTGCAGTTGAATCGAATGAGACCCGCGTAAATATCCCTGATATGTTTGCCTGCAGGCTGGAGTCTCGAGGGATCGATCGAGGGAGGGCATATGTATATCAGACGGCCCATCGAGGTGATCCTCTTGGCCCTTGTGCTTCCCTGGTCAACCACGGCTTGTTTGCTTCTCTCCCCAGTGCATTTCACTCGACTATACTTTACCCTGTCTCACATCATCCCACTTCATCTTCACTTTCCTCACGCACAAGGCACTCGACACTGAATCACCCTTCCGTCACCACTCCATCGTGAAGAAGGAACAAGAGACGGCCCTCGTGCAGGGCAGTAGCGTTGCCATCATGAACGTCTCCGACTCGGCTCTCTTCAAGGAATTCGCTCGCCCCATCCTACAGCCCGGAACCAGCCATGCAATGCTCGGCCGTTCACCGCCCGGCATCATGGACTCCGTGCTGCAGCGCCTCATCGACCGCGCCAGCCTCGAGCTCTCGCGGATCAGTATTTCGCATGCTACAGAGGAGTGAGGGTGCAATATTCGCGGTCGACCGTCGCTGGACTAACTCGACGTGCAGCTCCTTCAGCCTCGCCATCGAGACGCGCATAAATGGCACCGGGCCTATCAGCAGCACCATCAGCCCGATGGTCCTCGACCTCACCTTCAACGACTGCGCCTTTGGCAAGCTAGCCCTGCCCGAGGTACGCACCGGCTTCTGGGGCACCAAGGTGGTGGTGCCGGAGCAGACGATTAACATCACCGACATGGCCACGTATCGGGCCTTCGTGCGCAGCATCATGGTCGACGACGACACCAGCTTCCGGCTCGAGAACGGCGAGTGCACGATCCGGGCGCTGGGCCTCACGGCGCACTGCGACTACAGCCTCGACGTGCCGCTTCGGGCCATGAAGGGCCCGCGGGTGACGCTGCGCGCCGTGTCGCGGTCGGGCGACGACGGCATCGCGGCCACGTTCCGGATGCACAACCCCAGCCCCGTGGAACTCGACCACGGCAGCGTCTGCGCCTTCGAGCTGCGCAACGACCAGGGCCAGCGCCTGGCGGACCTGCGCGGAGAGCTGCGCATCGTCCGCGGCCGCTTCGACTTCACTCTGCATGGCACGACGCGCAACGGGGTGGCGCCATCGGATAAGCTCAGGCTGGTGGGAGTCGGTGTGGACGGCAGCTCGTGGTGCAACGACACGGTCCAGCACTTGGATGCTGTCATTGCCGTGAGCCCGGAGTTTGCGGGGCAGCTCCGCGCATGATTGACGAAGGAATGATACGATACGATGGCACGTCTTGTTTTCTCTTTGCTTTTCGTCTCTTGGCGTTGGAGGTACAAAACGGATACTGGTAGGACTGTGTGGAGGGCCACAAGGACCATAGATATATATCTTCCAGAGAGTCAATTGAGAGCCCCCCAATTGGACGCAGCATTACGCAGGCTTCAGAGTGACAGTTCAGGTCAGAGACAATTTCCATCAAGGATGACCTCTATGCCCATGGCAGACACTCAGTATTGGCATTTCTCCCCCTCTCTCAATACTCGTTCGATTATACCCTTGCGTCTTGTTGCTACCTGCCCCTCTCTTCGGGCTAGAGAATAAACCTAGCTATCCGTACTTGCCTAGGCAGATAACGGATGCCAGGAGCAGGGGTATAGTTTACTGCCCCTCATATGGAAGTACGGAGGACCATTTCAAAAGTTTTGTCCCACGCTAGAGCAGTCTTGGCACTGACCCCGGGTTAAATACCTCAAGGTACATGCTACGCTATCCTGCGATAATGAATAGGTGCTAAGCCCCCTGCAGAATTAAGGGAGTTAACAGTATTATACTGCTAGCTAGGGCCTTTAGCCTACTATAGGTTTAGTGGCCTTTAGTGAGCAGATCGAGAGATGAAGTACTCAATGTACTTAGCCTGGAGCTAATGCCAAGGTTGCTCTAGCGTGGGACAGGACTTTTGAAATGGTCCTCCGTAGCCCCTGTAGAGATATGTTCGAAGAAACCTAATCTTACTTTACTTTGCACTTTACTATAGTATGTAGCATAAGTAGGGGCACAGCGACCCACATCAGAAGACCCACTTTTTAGTCACCGGACCATGCCAGCTAGCGATTTTTAATGTAGCTACAAGGTCTCAACTTTGCACTTATAACTTTCCCTCCTTTTTATACTAAAATAGCTTATATACAGCCCAGCCTATAGTAACAGCTACAGCAGCTACAGCTTTAAGTTACCTAATAATCCCACTAATTACAGTAACTAGAATAACAGTTAATCTAGCCCTAAACCCCTAAGTAGCTAACTAAGCTACTAACTAAGCTATAGTTATATTATACTTATCTTAGCTATAATAACTATATTTAGGTTTAAATAATACTATAGCTTAGGTATAGCTATTTAGATATCTCTTTAAGCCTTAGTATTACCTATAAGTAGATATATAGCTATATATAGCTACTTAACCCCTTAGTATAAATTAGACTAACTACTACTATTAATAATTGTCTAAGTTAAGAAGCTTATTAAATTTAACTATATAATATTAGTTAATAAGTATCTACTATACTATTAAATCCCTACTATAATTATATTAGATAATATAGGGCTTCCTTAATAGGAAATCAATAGGTAATTAGATAGGTTACTAGGATAATAGGATATATTTAGGCTTCCTAAGGGGATTTAAGAGGGTATATAAACTCTTATTAGAAAAGAAGTAATACTATTAGATAGAGTAAGAAATTAGCTTTATAATAGTATACTTATATAATCAATTGAATAAGAGATAAGTATATAAGAGATTAATATAGATTTAGATAACTTAGGAAATCCCTCTCTCTTTATACCCTAATAACTTTAACCCTAATAGTCTAATTATAATATAAAGTATACTAATCTATAGC
>LDPL01000020.1:480401-510920 GCA_001305505.1 Neonectria ditissima | reverse complement strand
AAAAGGTTTTCTAAGATTAAAAATATAATATATTATTTTTCCTATATATTAGGTTTTTTATTTTTATAACTATATAATATTTATATCTCTTTATCTTATAAGATAGAGAAATTAAATAATATAAATAAGAGTTTAATTTTTTCTCTTACTATAATAACCTTTAGAGTTTATTTTTTCTCTAAATATATTAAAGTTATAATTTATATAAGTATAAAAGCTTTTATAATATACTTATAATTTATTATATCTTTAAAGGAAGCTATTAGAGTTAATAAACTTTAACTATCTCTAATATATTATATAATATTATATAAGTATAGCTTTTTATAGTACTAATAGTACTATATAGATACTATATAGGGTATTTTCCCTTATACTAGTTATATAGCCTAATTATATATTATCACTAATTTAGAGATTTCCTAATATTCCTAGATACCTATCTAAAATAGCTATACTAAATCATTAATTATACATCTATTCTATAACTAATTATTAAGGAATTTAAATATATTATTAACCTAGGTCTAAGCTATAGATTAGTATACTTTATATTGTAATTAGACTATTAGGGTTAAAGTTATTAGGGTATAAAGAGAGAGGGATTTCCTAAGTTATCTAAATCTATATTAATCTCTTATATACTTATCTCTTACTTAATTAAACACATAAGTATACTATTATAAAGCTAATTTCTTACTCTATCTAATAGTATTACCTCTTCTCTAATAAGAGTTTATATACCCTCTTGAATCCCCTTAGGAAGCCTAGATATATCCTACTATCCTAGTAACCTATCTAATTACCTATTAATTTCCTATTAAGGAAGCTCTATATTATCTAATAGATAGCTACTAGTAAGTAGGACCTTTAGTAGATCTATATAGAAGCTTAAGGGATATAAAAGGAATTAGCTATTAAGATTAGTAAGATAGATCCTTAATTTAGTCTAAGACTTTATACTATAATAAGAGATCTTTAAGATAAGCTTACTAATATTATAGTTAGGGGTATACTATATATTTATATTATATTTATAGTAAGTTTACTTTATAGGTTATAGTTTACTATTAGGGTTAAAGTTAGAGGTAATTCTAGTATTAATTAGCTTAAGTTAGTATCTCTTATAGCTAATTTACTATAAGACCTATAGGTTCTTAATATAAAGGTTTAACTCTATCTCTTCTATAAGAGTATTATTATACTTAAAGGGAAAATTAAGATTATAGTTAAATAGAGGGTTTAATAGTAATATCTAACTCTTAGGTTACCTATCTTAGGTCTATAAAATCATAGGGTTTCTACTACTTATTAGGTATAAACCTAAAGAGGTAAGTAATATACTAGGAGGATTATTAGTAGTAGTTATCTTCCTTAATAGTCTATTATACCTATAGGTTTAGAGAGATTAACTTATTAAGGATAGTATTTATAGTAGGGAGTAAAGAGGTAAGATAGACTACTAGATTACTATAAGGTTACTATAGTAAAGGTGTGATAGTACTATAATATATATTGATCTCTAACCTTTCTATTCTTCCTAGTCATCTAAGCTCCTTTTATCCCTTTCTGCTCTAGTCGTCCGGAGCGGGGTAACACACACTAGTAACGCCCAATCAGCGCGGTCGCTCCGAGACCGCAGTGGCTCTGTCGCTTCCACTCCGAGACCGCAGCGCCTCGTGGCTCCGCTTCTGGCGTCGTAGCGTCAATGACACTTTGGCGTATGACAGAATTATAGCTACTCACTGTAAAAGGACTATACTAGGGGGTCCACTTATGTGGATTGCTGTGCCCCTACTTATGCTATATACCATAGTACTTGCAACCTCTTTCTCTCGGAAGTCTAAGTACTCTTCTATAGGTCATAACAAGCATATAGGATGAAATATCTAAGAGATATGGATACAGAAACCTCATCTACCGGGAGAGGGCTGTTGTTTCCACACTCGCTCATCTGAGAACCGGCCTTGTTCAGTTCCCTTGAGGTATTAGAGGGGTGAGTTGATTGTGAGTCCTTCTTCTTCATTAACCGAGTATAGACACAGAGGCAAAGCCTCACCAGGACTTCTCCGCCAGCGCCAGGGCCAGAGCAGTATAGCCCGCAGACCACGTGGAGGTTTTGGTAGACTCCAAGTGCGGAACATCCAAGACAATTAGTTCCACGTGGGCTGGGGGGCGAGTTCTATACGGAAACTGGTTGGTGTTTTCAACGACGAGTGCTGTTCTTCTGCTACCCAGGGTGCTCCTGGAGTGATTCAGGCCCGGCTTGGATATCTTGGCACGCATCGCTCCGAGGCTGCAGTGGCGTTGCAAAGAAAACCTTCATCACACAGTCGCTCTACAGTAGGTACCTAGGTAGGTAGGTAGGCAGAGAAACACCATCATCCTGACAAAAGGCCAGGATCTTTTTAGGCCGATGTGATCTAGGGCGATAGCCTCGAAAAGTGGGCTGCGGCTCTTGAACGACAGGAGCGCCTACGTAGTACATAGATGATCTTCTGTCGAGTAAGCGGCTAGTTGGCCTCTGGCTATTCTCCCATCGAGTGTTTCTCGATAATTTGACGAGAAATGAAACACGTTTGACTTTGCCAAAAGTTCAATTGGATTCAACATGTCGAATTCAATATCTCATTTTTGGAAGGCGCAGAAGGGGGCCAATTCGGTGGAGATGGACTGCACGAAAAAGAACTTTGTAGATACCATCGCTCCTGTGGTGGGTGGGATGAAGCAGCTTGGCAATGAATCCAGTTTGATCGTCCGCATTCGTAAAAGGCGCCCGTTTCAACACGCTCTTCGGGACTCGGGCGGGTGGGATTAGGTAGGATTAGTATCAGGTACCGTTCGGCCGTCGGCATCGGTCACGAGATTGGGATGGGCAATTTTTAGCATTGACAGCGATGCCAAGACGCAGGGGTACTTCGTCCGTACACGCCGCGCACATGAAGCGTCATGGCCGTGATTCGCTCCCGGGCCATCAGTTAGAGGGCCTCCAGGTGATGAATACGAGATGCGACGTCAGTAGCCTCCAGTCGACGTCGTCCCGTTTATCTCGCTTTCGCAAGTTACCTGGCTCCACGGTGCTTCCATTAGACGCCCATTCTTGCTCGTCCGCTATTGGAACTTCCGGGGGGGCTCTGGCGGTGTAATTAATCCGTACGCGCTGCTATCTCGGCATCCGCCACATCGCCAAGTCTTCGATTCGTATGCCTAGCATCTTTCCGACACAGGGGAGCGGATGGAAAGGTAGGTACGCAGGCAGGTAGCTAGATAACTGGGCCAAAAGTCACCCCGTTGCACGGTGAGCGTACGGATGCTGAGACTGCGTCGGTAGCACAAAGACTATTTCATAGCCAGTTCCAGTAGGTACTCGGGCTGTGTTTCACCACCGAAGCCGCAGGCTGTCCTTGTACGAGGCGCCTTGGACATTGCATTGGCATTGTCTGTTCGTTTATCAACCCCGGGGGGGCGCCAGCTCGGGCTTTTACCACCGGAGCCGTTGACGAGTCCGACTCTTTGCTCTTTGTTCTTTGCTATTTTATCTTCATCTTCATTTTCATTCTCCGGACGTCTGGACTGTTGGGGGATATCCGTGCAGCTGCCACCATCGCCAAATCCCAGCCCGCCTCATCCATCGTCAGAGTCACGCCTGTCCCATCCCGTCGACCAAACCGCCAGGAGCGTCCCGTGACGTCAACCCTCGATCCGCGGAAATGGCTCCCTGGCCGAGTCGCCGTGGGTCTCAACCCAACAACCACTCCTCCGGTAACCTCATCAGTCACATTCACCACTCGGCCCTGAACACGTCCTCGACGATATCCCCGGAGCTCGGCAGCCGCTTCGACCTGTCCAACGCCCACGTCGACTCGAGCGACTCCGACGCCGATTTCCACGCCGCCTCGTCCTCGCGCCCGTCTAGGTCCCACCGCCCCCAGCACTCGCGCTCTATGAGCCAGCCCTTCCCCTCGCTCTTCAGCGGCAAGAAGAAGAAGCGGCAGAGCTCTGTTGGCGGGCCGCCGCCGGACCTGGGCTTCGCCGATGATGATGGCGCTCGGCCAACGCCGCTGCCGCAGTCGCAGTCGCAGTCGCAGTCGCAGACTCCGTTGCGACCGACCACCAAGACACATACCCGCGGCGGCCCGGCCGGAAGCAAGGACTTTGCGACCGGGAACTGCATGACGTGCGGGTCGCTCGTGCGGTGGCCGAGGGAGCTCAAGGTCTTCAAGTGCACCATCTGTATGACAGTCAACGATCTCGAACCGCAGACCACCGACAATCAAGGGAGTGGAGGGTCGAGATGGCGTCGCGATGCCACCCAAGCTCCTTCGTCTAGCGGCCCAATGCCCACTCCACCACGCAGTACGATGCCCCGATGATCTAACAGAGACATTCACTAACAGGAGCCGCAGTTCAGTACATCTCGGTCGAGCACACGAGGCGACTCGTTCATCAATGTATCCGTTCGCATCTGGCTAAGAAGCTTGCCAAGCAACCGCCTCGTACCCCCGAACCCCAACCAGCTGCGCGAAACATGAGCAAGCTCTCTTTTAGCAGCCGAATGCAAGCCAATGGCCACGGATCCGGTTCTTCAAGTGTAAACCAGGGCCCTGCAGCTCCCAACATGTCGCCTGCTATACGCGTATCTCATCATCTATTCGATGAGGAACCAACACTTCGAGCGAATCCTTTGCGGACAAACTCAGCGCCTCTGGGCCGGATGTACTCGGCATCTCACCCAGAAAGGCCTTCTGGGCGGGGTGTGTTATACGATGAAGCGCCGAAAGTACACCAGAGGTCTCCGTCGAGGAGCCTCGACGATGACCCGAAGCGCATCTTCAAGCCATTGGAAGATTATATAATTGCATGTTTTAGCACATTTGAATGTGTCAACTCGTCCTTCGTGGCCCACCACTTGCGCCACCCTTCCAGAGTGGGAAGTGAACCGGTTAGAAGGAAGCCTGTCGTACCTGTTCCCCCTGTTCCACAACGCGAACCGCCACGAGTTCCCCGAGAGCCACACGAACTTCGGGAGCCCCGAGAGCATCGAGACCAATCTCAGCCGGAGGACGGAACCTGGGATCTCGACCCGAAGTTACTGCTTTTAGGCAATTTTGCCGAGAACGGGACTTGGTGGACGCGTGGGCAGGAAGATGCCGCGCCTCCTCCAAAGTCACCCCCGATTCGCAGCGATAGTGGTACCGCAAAGCCCTTCATCAGCTCGAGGTCTCCTCACATCCACTGGGGTGACCTTACCAGTTGGTATTCTTTAATCACCAATGCCGCCAAAGAATGGTTCAACATCTACGAGGAGCTATCTCGTGGGGAGGAGATCAAGGGACTAATCAAACATGAACTACACCTGGTAGAGCGGGATCTACTACATGCCCAGGATCATTCTCGAAGAGTCTTGCTCAAAGCAACGGAACTGCTTCTCAAACGACCAGGAAGACCCCTGAAAGATCCTGCGGAATTGCGCTTTCTCCTGATTATCTTGGAGAACCCACTCCTTCATCGAGATCACCAGCAGTTCCGTGGAATATTTCAATCCGATGTTGAGCCATCGGCAGAGAAGGAGGTTTTTCAGTCTGGGAACTCGCCCGCACCAGAATCCGGGCCCTTGTCTGGCCAACACTCAGGGATCATCAAGCGTATTGTCGGCCTGACGTCGAACTCGTCGATTGAATGCCACAACCAGCTAATCACCTGGTTCGCGAAGTATCAGTTGGCCCGTTTTGTCAAGACGAAGGAGTTGGTGGCAGACTTCCTCACATACCGCATGTTGCGACAAAGCGAAAAGAAACCAGAGGTCAAGGTGGATATAACGGCTGGTCTCATACCTCAGATGCACGAGGGCCGGTCAGGGGCTTATCTCTATGACGAGATAAACGTATCGAATTCGTCCAAGAAGCCCAAGGAGCCTACGAAGAAGTTCACATACACCGAAGATTGGCAGATTAGGGCTTCCTCTCGGTTCCTGGCACTCTTGTTTGCGGCCAACAATCTGCCTCATGTGCGGCGTGGAGACGAGGAATCCTCGAATTCAAACGATAATCTCGGTGCCGTACGAGATGTAGTCCATGCCCAGGGACAGTTGGTTCCGACGAGCGACTTCTACAACTCGATGATCGACTACGCCGATCTGGTGGCCGATTTTGAGAATTGGGAGGCGAGGAGAGGAAAGTTTTCCTTCTGCCAGTACCCTTTCCTTCTGAGCATCTGGGCCAAGAACCACATTTTGGAACATGACGCTCGCCGTCAGATGCAGAGTAAAGCACGGGATGCTTTTTTCGACAGCATCATGAGTCGCAGGAGCATCAATCAGTATTTGGTGCTCGATGTACGAAGGGACTGTTTAGTCGACGATAGCCTCAAGGCTGTGAGTGAGGTTATTGGCAGTGGTAGCGAGGACATCAAGAAGGGACTCCGCATCATCTTCAAGGGCGAGGAGGGCATAGACGGTGGTGGTTTGCGAAAGGAATGGTTCCTGCTCCTCGTCAGAGAGGTCTTCAACCCCGACCATGGTAAGAACACACTCTGGAAAGGTGCAAACACAATTACTCAACATTCATTAGGGCTATTTCTCTACGACGAGGACTCGCAGTACTGCTGGTTCAACCCCAACTCGTTCGAAACTTCTGACCAGTTCTTCCTGGTTGGCGTAGTCATGGGGCTAGCCATATACAACTCGACCATTCTGGATGTCGCTCTTCCGCCGTTTGCCTTCCGAAAGCTTATATCATCGGCCCCTACGCACGGCACAGGCGCATCAGCTCATCCTAGGCCGGCGATGCGCTACACCCTAGAGGACCTGGCTGAATATCACCCGAGGTTGGCTCGCGGGTTGCGACAGTTGTTAGAATACGAGGGAGATGTTGAAACAACGTTTTGTCTCGACTTTGTCATTGAGACGGAAAAGTACGGCACTGCCGTTCAAGTCCCTCTTTGCCCAGGAGGTGAACGCATACCAGTGACGAGCAGCAATCGGCGAGCTTACGTGGACCTTTATGTAAGGTACATTCTCGATGTTGCTGTGACGCGCCAATTCGAGCCCTTTAAAAGGGGCTTCTATACAGTTTGTGGAGGCAATGCCTTGTCGCTATTTCGACCAGAAGAGATTGAACTGCTCGTGCGAGGCTCAGACGAAGATCTCGACATCTCCTCGCTGAGGGCCGTAGCTGAGTACGATAACTGGGGTACGAAAAAGCCAGATGGGTCTGAGCCCATCATCGGCTGGTTTTGGGAGACATTCCAAGCCGCTGCCCCTCAGGATCAGCGAAAACTGCTTCTGTTTATCACTGGCAGTGATCGAATCCCGACCATGGGTGCCGCACTCTTGCCCATCAAGATATCATGTCTTGGCGATGACGCGAGCAGGTATCCTATGGCGAGAACATGCTTCAATTTTCTGTCTCTGTCGCGGTACGAGTCGAAGGAGAAGCTGGAGAAGATGCTCTGGACAGCTGTCCACGAGAGCGAAGGGTTCGGTCTAAAATAATTGTTATGCTTGACGAGATTACGACCCAACATCATTTTCAGGAGTTTTGAGCGGGTGGCTGCGGGCCGCATATATAGATAGATTTACAGCTGATGCAGTTTATATCATGGGATAGTCTTTTACCGTTTACTGAGAGCATGTTAGGAGGGAATTTTCTCAGCGCTAGTAAGAGTTTCAATACCAAATTTGATATGAAAGATGACTCGGGCTTGTTCGACTGCGCAGGATGCTCGGGAGCCCATTTGCCGTGTGAAATGGTGAAATGTATCAACGTTGGTGGTATTGGTTTTGTGTTCCAACTAGTACACTGCCAGATGTATGGCATCGAGTTTTACACGTCTATTGTACAGCCTCGCTTCGCACTCATTTACGTTTCCTCCTCCTCCGCAACGCCACCCGCAGCCCGGGCGCGCTTGAGCATCTCGTCCTCGCGCTTCTTCTCCTCGCGCAGGCGCCTCACGCGTTGGCGATCGAGCTCGGCCTGCTTGCGCATGGCCTCGAGCTCCTGCAGCTCGCGGATCTCGTCGGTTGTGGGGTGGATGACGGTGGCCTTGGTCTCGGCGAGGACGAATTCGAGGATGTGAGACGAGTGCTTCTTGGTCATGTCGATGGTGACGACGCGCTCGTCGGCGTCGGGCGCCGCAGCCTTGGACAGGTTGTCGCGTGACGAGGCGGGCTGGCTACGGCTCGAGGGGGCGGCACTGGCGTCGGGCTTGCGGAGGTAGATGGACAGCGTGGGCTGTTGGGAGTTTTGGGTGTGGCGGTTGACGATCATGGGGACCGAGGGGTTGTGGTACTTTAGTCGGGGGAGGTTTTCGAGCCAGAACTTCCTGTGGTTCGAGCCGTGTTAGACTCGGCCGGGTCTAACTTCGTGATCGTTGGTGGGGGATGTATTCCACCTACCTGGCGCCCATATGGCCACCGTTCAGCGTCCGCGCAAAGTCAAGGTGGATTCTGGTGACCTCCGCGGGGAGGACCGCAGCGCCGGGGCCGCATCGTACGTTGATTAGCTGCGAGGCGTGAGCATGACGAGGTTGGTGAGCGGATGTGGTCGAAGAGTGTATACCTTCTGTAGAAGCTGTTAGTGCTGCTCTGAGGGGGGAGGGGCGAAGGGTTTGGCGGATCAATTGACGTACCTTGCGAAGCAAGTTTAACCGTTCTCCTAGAGACCTCATGTTGAGAACCTGAGCGCCAATCCAAAGGCGTTGCCACTTCTCACGATCTGAGGCTCTGGCGGTTCGTCGTCAACTCGCAATGGCCTCGAAAAGTCAAGGCCCGAGGACCCAGAAATTCCGCCAGACCCCTGGCGTGAGGTTCGGCGGGCCGAACGTTGACCCGGCCGGGCTTTGATGGTGTGGAGCCCCCGGGCCTCATGCGGGAGGAGGACCCTGTCGCGCGGTGTGACATGACTTGTAAGTGGGAAATTTTTGGATGGGGGATCTTTGCGATATCACCAAACAGACTCTTTTTTTTAACGATCAGAACTCTGCGAGCAAAGAGCTCCCGTTGCGACGACGACGAAAACACAATGCATCGGGCATTGACGGCGCGATGGCTCAATCGGGCGCTGAGCATCGGTGAGGCATCGTCCTCTTCGGGAGTGCCGCTGTTTTTGTGTCCCGCCGTGGGCGTTTCTGCCCGCTTGTCGAGGACAGCGCTGGCGGCTCCGACTTCACGACCGGGCATCTACTCTCGACGACTGAACCACACCGAAGCGACGACACAAAGCAATGATTCGCCAGTACCTACGCCTTTCCCGGTAGATCCTGTATCGCAGGATGCAGCTCAGGACGCGCAGCCTCGAAGGAGACTCCCAATGAACTGCACGGGCTGCGGCGCCTTTGCGCAGACGAGCGATCCGGAGCTGCTGGGGTACTTTGACTTGGAGAGCAGGAGGGTTAGGAAATGGTTGCATCCCCGCGATCCTGAGCCCAAGCTCAAAGAAAACGAGGAGGATGAGGTCGTGGACGGTGCGCTCAAGTCTCTGGACCCCAGCATGCTGCAGGAGTTGGGCTTGGACCCGTCCGCCCTACTCGCAAGCGGAGAATCGGAGAGCGCAGCCTTGGCCGGTAAGTTGCACTGAAGGAATCATGGACGCTGCACAAGCTAATTGTCATGATTGCAGCACTCGTTCCCGATCAGCAGCCTGTATGCGACCGATGCCACAACCTCCAGCACTACAGCACGACGAGCAAGACAGCCAAGGTGGCCATGCATCACCCGACGGTCGAATCGCTGCGCGAGACAATCGAGGAGTCGCCGCACAAGTACAACCACATCTACCACATTATCGATGCCGCCGACTTCCCCATGTCTCTGATGCCTCGGCTGAATGTCTTGCTGGGCGACATCCCAATGCGGACACGAAACCGACGTTCGCGCGCGGGCAAGTACATAAAGGATCGACAGACGGAGTTAAGCTTCATCATCACGCGGAGCGACCTCCTGGGCCCGACGAAGGAGATCGTGGACTCGATGATGCCCTGGGTGCGGGATGTGCTACGGGATGCGCTGGGACGCCTTGGTGGCCGAGTGCGTCTGGGTAATGTTAGTGCAGTCAGTGCAAGACGCGGATGGTGGACCAAGGACCTCAGAGAAGGCATCTGGAAGCGGGGCGGTGCGGGCTGGATGGTCGGCAAGGTCAACGTTGGAAAGAGTCAGCTCTTCGAGGCCGTCTACCCAAAGGGCAGAATGGGGACCATCAAGGACGCAGAGCGAACTTCGGCGTCGGCGTCGGCGTCCTTCCGAAACGCCATCGATGCAGAACCAACCACAGAGCAAGATGGTGCAGACCCTTGGGAGGACGTGGATGTTGGAGATTTGCTGCCGCCTCTCCAGCCCGCGAAGAACTATCCGCAGATGCCCCTCGTCTCCTCGCTCCCAGGCACGACAGCGTCGCCGATCCGAGTCCCCTTTGGCAACGGCAAGGGCGAGCTAATTGATTTGCCGGGACTGGCTAGGAGCGACCTAGAACTGTTCGTCAAGGAGGAGCACCAGCAGTCCCTCATCATGAAAAAGCGGATCGTGCCTGAGCAGATCTCGCTAAAGCCAGGCAAGTCGCTGATTCTAGGTGGAGGGCTCATCCGCATCACGCCCAAGACACCGGACATGGTCTTTCTGGCCTACAACTTCACTCCCCTCGAGGAGCACCTAACTCAAACCGAAAAGGCCATCGACTTCCAGAACCAAACACGGGAGTCGCGTGGTGTGCCGAGCATCGTTCTGGAGAATGTGGGGGACAGGATGCAGCATGCCGGGACATTTAAGCTAAATCACGACGTGACGAGGAAGAGGGCAGGACCGCTGACGAGGAAAAATGCGGTTGGACTCCAGGTCGATCGACTGCCCTTCAGGGTTCTCTCGACGGACATCCTGATTGAGGGCGTTGGCTATGTCGAGCTGGTTGCCCAGGTTCGAGCCCGAGACGTCGAGGTGCCCACTGCCCCTGTGCGCCGGGTGCGCCGAGTCATCGAGGAGAAGCAGGAAGATGAGGCCAAAAACTTGGACCCCTTTGCCGACATCATGAGCATGCGGAGGGATACGGGCGGGCACCACAACAACAACCGACGAGACAGGAACGAGCGACCCAACAGGAGAAGGGAGATAATGGAAGCCTTTGCCGAAGAGCCCGAAACGGCTCCAGAACCCAACTGGCCGGCCGTGGACGTCTTCAGTCCCGAAGGCCGGTTCGTCGGTTCCCGGATGCCCATCAACGGGTGGCTGAACAACAAGCCACGAGTGCTAGCGGAGCACAAGAAGAGCCGGCCGCGAAGAAGCATGAAGGGACAAAAGAAGAAAGACAAGGTGGAGAGACGAACTGCTAATAACGCTAACTCGGACTAAGGATGGCTGGCGATGTAAGTCGGACTGTGAAATGAGGAGTGTAAAAGAAGCCAGTGTACCATACCAAGAGAGACTGTACCAACAGCCCTGTAATAAATGACAAAAGCTACTCAAGGCCAAGCCACCGTCTTACTCAAGAATGTAAGTCTAGATGCGCAACAAACTTATCGCATTCAATGGAGTAACGCCTTGCATGTGACAAGGGAGCAGCGAGGACGGCCCTGCGGGACAGCCTATCCGGTGCTCTGAAGATCGCCACCGTGCCTGCATTCCAGGGATCATGTTACCTGCGGCCATGGGCAATGACGCATGGGGCAACCCCAGAATTTCTGCCCCTCCACGCCCAACCAAACGGGAACAACACAAAGCCGACGACATTCTTTCACCCTGGATTTATCATCACACCAAGTACTCGCAAGTAAAGACCAAAAGAAAGAAAAAATCAGTACGAGGCAGGGCAATCGGGCTACGGACTACAGCCACTATCCCCTCTACGGAACCACATCGAACACGCCGAACCAAACCGTCATGTCTCAACGACCGCAACAACAGCAGAGCGCACCGGCGCCGTCTCAGACGCAGACGCAGCCCGCGGCGCGGAACCCTGAGCCCGAGACTGGTACACCGGCGCCGCGAGTCCTCCGTCTGCGAGGCGCCAACCAGTCCAACGGCCGATCGGTGCAGTGGGCCGAGGACGTGGTAGACAACGAGGGCCTCGGGCGGAAGAGCTCCAAAGGTAGGCGATGTTGCATTTGTACCTCGCAAACTCCCCTGCACAGTTCTAACGTGATGTCGGCTGTAGTGTGCTGCATCTACCACCGGCCCAAGGCCGTGGACGAGTCGAGCGACGAGTCCTCGTCCGACTCATCCGATTCAGATTCCGACGCCCAGCCCGAAGGCGCCCGACCGACCGGCAACAAGAAGCAAGGCTGTGGACCTGGGCATGGCCACGATCACGGGCGAGGGCGAGGAAGCAAGAAAGGCAAAGAGAAGAGAACGCCGAGTCCGAACGCGTACGAGAAGGTGCCGAAGCCAAAAACCAAGGACGGGTCTGCGGGTACCAAGACTTAGCTGGAGGTCCTGCCGAGGGAAAGCGTGGAAAGACAGGAGGACGACTTTAATGATGGAGAAAGAGCATAGAATGCTGTTTGAAGTTTGACGTTGAGTGTTTGGACAGGGCGTCACAGGCCAGGAGCAGTCCATACCATTTGCAAAACGACCACGAGCGAGCATCATGACTATAGATAGATACACACTTCTGATATTCGGTACTAGGCATCTTTCCACGGCAGCTGCTGCACAAAGGGGTATCGATCCGTGTTCCCTGAGTCCCCGAATATCTATCGAGCACTGCAGCAGGGTGGCCCAGCTCAGTCTGACCCTTCAGCCGCCTGCTTCTTCTCGCTCTGGACGACAAAATACCTGCCCGCCGTCCGCGACGCCGTCCCCAGAGCATCCCACTGCTCTGCCTCCGACTCTACCTTGTCCCGCACCCTCCTAGGCCGCTTGTAGTGCCCCACGCGAGCCTCCTGGGCGAGCAGGTCCTCGAGGTCCGCCAACCCTACGGTATTTTCTCGGCGGGCCTCGGGCGTCTCGTCGCGGATGGCGCGCAGGGGCTCGACGCCGCGGGTGTCCACGCGCTGGACGGCGCGCACGAACTGCAGCTGGCTCTGTAGCGTAGCGATCATGGTGGCTTCGGCCTCCGGAGTGCTAGGCATTGGCAAGGCGGCCAGGCGGAGGAGGTGGTGCAGCTGGGAGGGCGTGATGGGCTCTGGCGGGGAGGAGGTGGAGGATGAGGGGAGCAGGCTGCGAATGGACCAGGTGGGTTTCGAGAGGATGGCGGCGGCGGTGGAGGGGGGGGAGGAGGAAGACGTGGTGGTGAGGGTTCGGGCGGTGGTTTGTAGGCGCGCACAAGAGTTGGTGATGAGAGTGCGGCGGAGGGCCAAACGGCAGGATAAGCAGAGCGCCATTGCGGGAGAGTTTGGGACGGTGGGTGTTCTTAGACGAGATTTCGCTGTGGCTGTATTTATTTTCTCGGCCCTCTCTAATATCAATTGTCGAACGGGTAGTCGTGGTCGGTCTTGGCTTAGTGGTTGGCGATGGTGATCATCCAGCAATTTGATATCGGAGCTTTCTATGGTAGCGGGGGGATTCATTCCATCCTTCCTTAAGCCGACCTAGCCACTGTGGCTGGTTGCTTTAGGGATCCCTCAGCGCGTTGCTACAGTGGGGCCCCCCGCCAGCTAGGTACCTAGAGTGGACTCCTGCTTGGCCATACGCAGCGTCCAGTGTGGCTCAGGCGTCGCTCGTCGTCATACCGCAGTCCTCAGCCGCCCGCCAACATCCCGTCACCTGCGAGAGTTATCCGAACGCCTTCGAGACACCTCCCCAAACACAACACCGTCGCCTCTGCGCCGCTGCTATTCCTCATTTCCCTCACCCCTTCGCCTCACCCTACTCATCAGTCCGCAGCCATGGCTCAAGATCCTCGTGCCCTACTCCAAAAGGTCCGTCGGGTTTCCCGCTTCTCAACCCCTCCCCCACCTTTGGCTTGGTTCTCACTCCCCCAGCCGGCTTATGGAGGTGCAATTTCTGGGCTCTTTGACCAGCAGCGACTAACAGAATATGTTTTTTCTCCCGATTTTAGGCCCAAAAGTCGTTGCAAGGCGCCAGCAGCGGCTTCAGCTTCTTTGGTGGCCGAGAAGAGAAGTACCAGGATGCCGCCGACCTCTTTGTCCAGGCCGCCAACGCCTTCAAGATGCAGAAGCAGAGTACGTGAAACGTGTATCCTATCGCCTTCGCCTTCCCCCGCTGACCGCCGCTCGACGACAGACATCGAAGCCGGCAAGGCTTTCGAGCAGGCCGCCCAGGTCCAGACCCAGAACCTCAAGGATCTCGATGACGCCGCCAACAGCAACGTCGACGCCTACAAGGCCTACCGCAAGGACGACCCCCAAGCCGCCGCCCGCTGCTTGAGCATCGCCATCGATCGCTACTGCGCCAAGGGCAACTTCCGCCGCGCTGCGTCCCACAAGGAGCACCTGGGCGAGCTGTTCGAGGTTGACCTCGGCGACAACAAGGCCGCTCTCGAGTCCTATGAGGCCGCTGCTGGCTGGTACGAGGGCGACAACGCCGCAGCGTGAGTTTCTTCTGCCCTGTCCACCGTGATGAGCCGTGGGAGACGACATGGACTGATATGATTTGCGTGCTCCTTACAGCCTGGCCAACAAGCTCTGGCTCAAGGTCGCCGACATCGCCGCTCTCGACAACGACTACTACAAGGCCATCGAGAACTACGAAAAGGTCGCCGAGCAGTCCATCAACAACAATCTCATGAAGTACAGCGTCAAGGACTACCTCCTCAAGGCCGGAATCTGCCACCTCGCTAGCGGCGATCTGGTGGCCGCCCAGCGCGCCGTCGAAAAGTATCGCGATATCGATCCCTCATTCGCCGCCCAGCGCGAGCACCAGCTGCTCCTCGACCTGTGCGAGGCCATCGAGGCCAAGTCTCAGGAGCAGTTTGCCGACCGCCTGTTCCAGTACGACCAGCTGAGCAAGCTTGATAAGTGGAAGACGACCATTTTAGTGCGCATCAAGAACGCTATCGAGGAGGCCGACGACGAGTTTGCGTAGATGAGGATCGCCGAGAGCAGGATTTGGTGCTGGGGAGACTGGGTTTGCATGAGTGAATGAATGGATGGCTCAAAGGAACTGGAATATATCACACGCAAGCAAAGCATTGGAATTGCCTTTTGGGGGGTTGTTCGTTGTCTTGAAGGTCAAGAGGGGGAGGAACTGAAGGAGCCCATCTATAGTCCACCTTCGATGAAAGTGGAAAGATAGGACAGACATAGATGCATCACCGTTATGAATGAACAATGAAAATGTGCAGTGACCTGCGGGTTGAGTAGAGTTCAGCAAGCCAGGGTAGCCCCAAACCCCAGACCCCTAACTTTGACGATGCTATGTCGAACGAGACGACTCTTCACAACAGCATACCAGTAGCCTTACCATCAAATAATACGAACGAATCGAACGCGAACGCGAAAATGATACATCTCATATTCATTGTTTAAGCTAGCGAGGATATAAATTTACCGAGATGTTTCCAAGCAACTCCACCAATAAATACCAAAATAATACATAGTATCATCATCGTCACCACCATCATCAACAATAACAACTGAAAATGAAGACTGCAAAAAAACATGTTTATCCTTGTTCGGATTCAAGCGGTCACGCTCATACAAGATCCATCCGGTCCGGTCCTGGCCCTGGTCCTGGTCCTGGCTGATTGTCGTCGTTGTAATCGGTCGGTGAAAGTGTCTTCGCATCGATTCGAACCCCAATCTCCCCCTCTTGAGAAAACAGAGTGACCTGACCGCTGGACTACGGCGCTTCTCTGAGTCCCATTGGAACAGGGAGAGAATAAACCGTCTGATAAAGCTACGTTCGACATGGGCCGCAAGGGTTGCGGCTGGCGGACAGAAAAGTATATATCCAGAGGCAGGAAACTCGACAGACCCGCCCTCGACTTAGGACTGCCACGAATCAGCCTTAGTGGCCGCGGTAGAGCACGTCTTTGGGACTGTGTAGCTGCGGTTGGGGTCCTTCTCCCAGGTCAAGGTGCCGCCTGACTTGATGTTGATGTACTTGTACTCGATCGCCTGGCCGGCGGCGAGAGGGATTGTAACCTTCCACAACGGATTTGAGGCCGTATACTCCGAGGCACTGAGGGAGATGGCGTTGTTGGTGTTCCAGCTGCCGAGGGCGGCGATGTTGCCAACGATCTTGACGGTGTCTCCAAAAGAGGTCGTGACGAGAGATTCGAAAGTCACAGAGACTGTGGGTGCGATAGCACAGCCTGTGGCCGTGGTTGAAGTCTTTATCTCCGTCTCCGTTGGCGTTGGGATCGTCACCGTTCCAGAAATGGGTGTCTGAGAAGCCGGGAAGGAGGTGGCAGTGGCTGACGTGTAGGAACCGGCAATCGACGTCGCCTGGCAAGTCCCGGGAACCGACGGCGAGGAACCCGAAGCCCAGGACGGAGGCACGACACCGGCTCGACGAGCAGCGGCTGTGAGGAAGGCGGCGTAGGACCAGGTCAGGTCGTCCGCGGAAAGGGGCGTGCCGTTGCTCTTCGAGAACTGTTCGGCCATGGATCCGTTGGTTGCGGCATACTTGGAGACAATGTTGACGAATCCATCTGCGTACGTCGAAGCGGCGCTGAGGAGCGTTGTGTATGTGCTAGAGCTGCTGCCGTATGTTCCTGCCGAGACAGAGCTGGAGAGATCCTTGAAGAAGGATAGCGAGGTGTCCGACACCGTGATAGATCCGGCCTTCTTCCACACGTAGATGGCATCGTAGAGCTGTTCTGCGACCGCCAGGGTATTCAAGTACCACGGGTTGCCGTTGTAATAGCTGTCCTCGGAATATCTCCCGATGGCGATGGCAGTTCCAGCCGAGATACCCGAGTTGATGGCATAGAAACGGAACGAGTCGACAACTTGCTTCAGGTTCGCAAGGGACTTCTGGCTACAGGGCTGGAATGTGGCATCGTCACAACCAAGACTGGGGTCGAAATTGTGGATTGCTGCGAGCACAGTGTTCGCGTCTTTGCCAGTCCGTCCATCGTTGGTGTTGACTGAGGTGTGACGTTAGTCAAACCCCACAGAAGCTACGTAAGAGTGTACTTACTGTTGGCATCGATATACTTGCTCGACGACAACCAGAAACTCTGCAAGAAGCAAAGAACCTGGGGTGCAATTGCTGAATACGAGTCGGAGGTCTTTCCAAGTGTCTTTGCAATTGCAGTGCCTTCGACTAGGGCTAAAAGGGTAATCGGGGTTAGAGAGGTTCACGTAATCGATTACATATTGACTGAAACTTACCTCGATATTGACTAGCAATAGTGAAGAATGAGCTACCGCTCACCTCCTCCCACAAATCAAAGCCAGTTTGGTTCCTGTATGGGTGAGCTAAGATATCGTCGACCGGAAAAGAGGCTCGACGTACCAGTACTGAGCCACATAGTTCAGGTCATTGCGAATGATAGGCCATATGATGGTAGAAGCCGTGGAAGAGTAACCGTTGTTCACCAACCACTTGGCATAACCTGTCATGGCGATGGCTCGAAGGGCGGGTCCATCTCGCTGAGGACGGCCTTGGTGATGTTAATATTTTCCCTTAGGGGTATGCAAGAGGAATGAGTCAAGAAAACTTACCCCAGCCTCCAGTGAAGGCGCACATGTCAACGTGGTACTTGGCCTCTCCGAGACCTTGTCCATCGGAGAGAGATCCGGACGGGTTGGAAACACCCTGGAGCTTGGCTTGAGAGACGATGTACTCCTGGATATGCTTCTGCAGTCCAGCATCGTACTGGTTTGTGAATCTCTCAACAATGGCCTTGAAGACAAGAGCGCTGTCTCTCGTCCAAGTGTAGAAGTCTACGAGTTGTCAGCTCTGCAAGAAACCAAAGCAAAAAACTTTGTTCTAAACACCAGTGCTTACAGTCCGGGTCTTGCTTGTCCGGAGAGGCGATGACGATGCCGGAGCTGACACCCGAAGAGTGACAGCCGGTGGCGCCGATGTTGCACAAGAGTTGCTCAAGAGCGACGGGGGTCTCAAAGTCAATAAAATCGTCAACGGCCCTCTTCATCATGTTGCTTCGCAGGTCAAGGCTTGGCCGGCCCATGACGCTCTGGAGAGCGACAGAGCCAAGCAGCAGAGCGGAGGTAAAGAAGTACATGACGGGCTGCACCAGGGAGGAAGTGGTGTTGTGAGAGAGTGATGATACGGAATCGTCGAAGAGCTGCATCGTGACGTTTTATATCCTTCGTGTCTGGCGGACGGAGCCGAGGGAAGAGGTGTTTTGCCCGTGTAAGCCAGATGAGGAAATCGCGGAGGCCCCCATGGGGAAGCGAGGAAGGTGTGGTGCAAAGGGCCGAATGAGCCAGAGCCCAGAAGCCGCCGAGCTGAGAAGAGAGGCCGTCGATGATGGAGACTTGCAGGGGATGCAGGGAGCACTTGAAGGTGATGCTGCTGATCTGCGTACCGTCGGTCTACGGCTTTGGAGTCTGGGCCGTGATCGATGAGAGAGACATTATAGTTCGAGATGCTATATTATCCGTCTTCTCGGGCCGAAGGGTTTACTCAGGAGCGTCCCAACCGTATCCGGCGATTCTACGCTTTCGGCCTTGGGTCTTGGTGGCTGGCTGGCTGGCCGGTGAACTGGCGGACTGGCTGGGAGCATACCACGTGCTGGGAGTAATGTGACGATGGGGTTTCCCGGGTCCGGCTGATATGACGTTAACAGCAAGGTACTTTGTTAGCTCGCAGAGCTTGCAGACAGAGAGTCCCAGCTATAGCACAGCATATCGGTACCTTGGATGTAGCTGCAGGGTAGTAAAAGTGTGGGGGGAGTCTTGTGAAGTCAGAAGTAAGTGCCTTCACATGCCGATGCGAGTGACATCTCCCGCACTTTCCGGCGGAGTCTCCGCACTCTCCCCACACTTCACCGTTGTATTCGCACCTGCATTAGTAGATGATGCCGCGGGTGGGTGGATGGACGGATGGATGCAACGGATGAAGGAAGGAATGAATGAAGACGCAATATCTCATCACTGCAGCACCAATGAGAACACGTTTCTTTTGTTCTTCGTGCTGACGAGGAAGGCTATGCGGCTCACGGTAAACCAGAGACAGCCAGTCACTGCAATCCATCCATGTACAATAACTACAGGCGGAAAGACAGATGGACAGAGACAACATTCAAACACCATACCAGCACTCCCACTCCACCTCGTGATGCTTCAAAGAAAAACCCCTCCGGTGGCGGGCTTGGAATTAACCACCACTAACATGCACCAACGCGGTTTGCACGCGATTTGCCAGCTCATCACGGTTCTCACTTCCCGTTAACCGACCACTAGCCCAATGCACACTGCCTGTCCGTTACAACCATCACGGCCTCACTCGGCAGTATGCTAAGCTTGTCACTCTTCGCCCGCCATCCCTGTCCAAAAACGGGCCGCAGATCGTGCGATCATGCTGACTTCTGATCTGGTCGCGGGTAACATCGTCTCCTCGGCGCCGGAACCATCCACGGAGCGATGCATCGCGGCACGGAGCAGAGAGCAGAACTGGGAGAGGTAGGCCCGAATACTGTCGTCTCGCTTGGAGAATAGTCAAAGCGAGGTTTTAAACCCATGTTGACATGACGGAAATATCCGCTCTCCATTTGCCGAGCACCCAAAACGCCTGTCACTGATGGCAAACTCTTTCACTACGAATACGAAAGCTACGTGTAGAAATGTAGGCAGACCATGGTTTTCCCCAACCTCACCAACCGACGGTCTCGGAAAAGGGGGGTGGAATATAGCGTCTCTGGTACCTCCAGCTACGGACACTCAAACCGTCTTGCGACGGCGAATGAGGCGGCCAGAGGACCCGTTGTTCTGGGAACTGTCGATAGGATGATTGACACCATAACAAGTTGATGGCTCCATGGAGTTATCGAGCTGCAAAGCAATCGACCCTGACTCCACGAATGAAGCAGAGGATCGCAGAGCACAGATCCGTGATATGTTAAGAAAGAAAGAAAGGTAGGAAATTTCCTCGCGGCCTTGATAAGCAAATTCAGAACGCGGTGTCACGTGCCTTCGGCTTAGCTGCGGCTGAATTTTCCGTCACCAAAACCAAAGGCTCAAGGCATCCACCTCTACGGGCCATGATCCATTCTGCGTGGAACCTTCTTCTAGCCTCATCGCGCTCAAGGTGATCCGTGCCCCAGAAGCTTTCTCCGTTTGCCTCCCTCTACCCCATCGTATCGGTTGTCGCATTCTCATCTCTCGCATCTACCCAGTGTCGCCGCATACAGATCGCCAAGATGGACGCCGCCACACTCGAAGAGACCAACCGCATGCGCATCTCCCTGGGCATGAAGCCGCTGCCTGTCCCAGGAGCCGACACATCCAAGCCAGCAGAGACCCAGGTAGCAGACGCGGACGATGATGGCGAAGTGGCCAGCACTATCGACACCCGACAAGCCCAGTCATACGATAACTACAAGAAAGTTAGAGACGCCGAAGACGCCAAGAGGAAGCGCGAAGAGAAGGCAGCTGCTATCCGCAAGGCCCGCGAGAAGGCGCAACGAGTGGCCGTTCTCGATGGCAAAGGTCTGGGCGACGAAGATGGCGGCGACCTGGACGCAAAGGATTGGCTCATGGGCCAGAAGAAACGACAGAAGAATATCGCAAAGGCTAGAAAGCTAGAAGCAGAGCTCGCCGCTGCTGAGGCTGCCGCCGCCGCCGCGGTTCAGTACACGTCCAAGGATCTTGCTGGAATCAAGGTCGCCCACGACACTGCCGATTTTCTCGATGGAGACAACCAGATTCTTACCCTGAAGGACACCACGATCGAAGAGAACGAAGCCGATGGCGACGAACTGGAGAACTTGGATATGCGCGAAGCCGAGAAGCTATCAGAGAGGCTGGTTCTCAAGAAGGGCCTAGTATACAACCCCCACGATGACGAAGAAGAGGATGGCGAGCATGGCATCCTCTCCCAGTATGACGAGGAGATCAATGGCAAGAAGACCAAGAAGTTTACCCTGGATGCAGACGGCGCTATTGCGGAGCTCTCGGATATTCTCTACAAACCAGTCGACAAAACCAGAAAGCTCCAGACCGTAAACCTTGACGACATAGTTGGTAAGCCGGACCTCCTCTATTCTTATAGCTCTAAAGGTGCAGTACTGACTTATCTCGATAAAGGCGATGCCCCCGTTTCTTCGGACTACTTGGATCCTTCAAAAATCAAGATCAAGAAGCCCAAGAAGAAGAAGAATAAGAGCACCAGACAAAAGCCTGTTGACGAAGACGATATTTTTCCTCTGGACACAGCGCCTGCTGACGACAACGCCATGGATGTCGATTTCACCAACTCAGCCCCCAGCAAAAAGAGAAAAACCAGGGATGATACCTTCGTGGACGATGAGGATCTGCAAGCATCCTTGGCAATTCAACGAAAGAACGCGCTTAAGAAGCGGAAGAAGACTCGTCCGGAAGACATCGCAAAGCAACTCAGGGAACAGAACAACGACGAAGAACAGGTGGAAACTCAAGACGGCGGTCTTGTCCTTGGCGAGGTCTCAGAGTTCGTTGCTGGATTGAGCAAGCCAGGCGAGGACGAAGAACGGAAGCCTAGGAAACCAAGAACGGTATCAAAGTCCGCTGAGCCTGACGAGGATCATCCGATGGAGGACGAGGATGATGACGAAAAGCCACAAACATCGGCAATGGAGGATGAGCAAGAAGAGATGGGTGTCGAGGAGGAAAAGACAGTGGGTCAAGGAATGGGTGCTGCTCTTGCACTGCTTCGAGAACGCGGACTCGTGGAAGACTCGCAGGGTGGCTCCCACGACAACCTCCAGGATCGAGAAGAGTTCTTGTTGAGAAAGCGACGGCTGGAAGAGGATCTCGATGAGCAAGCGCGCACCCAACGCGAGCGTGACAGGACGAACGGCAAGCTGGACAGGATGTCAGTGCGCGACCGAGAGGACTGGGCTCGCCAACAGAACAACTGGCGTGACCAGCAACAATCCCGCCGGATGGCCGAGCTCTTCCAGAACGGGTATAAGCCCAACGTCGAGCTCAAGTACACGGACGAGCACGGCCGAGCGCTGGATCAGAAAGAGGCTTTCAAGCACCTCAGCCACCAGTTCCACGGCAAGGGTAGCGGCAAGGGAAAGACGGAGAAGCTCCTCAAGAAGATTGGAGATGAGAAGCGCCGCGAGGCCCAGAGCATGTTCGACGCAAGTCAATCGGCGGGCATGAGCCTAGCCGCGCAGCAACAACTCAAGAAGCGGCGAGAAGCGGGTGTACGACTGGCATAGTGCGCGTTTGAGTGAGGACAAGTGGATGACGAATAGTAATATTGGGTGTGGAAATGCAAGCAAAGGTGCTTTATCCCTTCTTTCCAATGTGCTTCTCGAGACATGACGCCCTGCTGACACCGCCTGGAGAATAGAAGTGAGGTTTGTTCGTTTAGTCTTATTATGCTAACTTAGATCACGGTTTCTCTTTTGTTCCGTCACATAAAGTTATGTTACATTGAGGTCTTTGCTCAGTCATTTTGCAAAGCTGCTGAACCACGGCCGAGAGCAAGGTCTCTCAAGCAAAGACCAGGCCTTTCTCTACTAGGTCACAGACACGGTGGAAACAAGACAAATCCAGCCCGGGCAAACATTTGATGCTTACTCAAGTATATTCACCCCATGCTACAAATACGTCCAAGTTGGCGTCACCGACAGGCATCGCTATTATTCCTTGACATCCTTCCACTGCTTCTTCCAAATCTCACAGCAAGCTTTCACTCCATCTCATCCGGCGCCTCGGCAGAGTCTCGCTCCCCGGTTGCCAACTTCTCCTTTAGCTTTCTCAACTCCTTCTACAAGCCAGTATAGCCTTGATCCGACTTCTCATGCCGCCCATGTACCGACGCGGAACCTCCTGGTGCCGGATCACTGGGACTCGCGGTTGGTCGGGTCGGCAGGTCGAGCGGCGCGACTTGAGCTCTGCTTTGTCTATAATAGCAGCCCTCTAAGAAGTCTTGGGTGACGATGTAATGAGACAGGCCCCTGATTTCATAGAGCACGTCCTCGACGTCGCGGATCAGATCTTCGACGCGGACGGGTGCGCTTGAGGCAACACTCCGGGGCTGTTCTGTGCTCATTTTCGATTGTTTGGGTTGCTGGTAGACTTTGCCGTGAGCGTGCGGTTGTGGGCGAAGTGCCGTGGCTTAATTGCCAAGTAGTGGTACTTTCTCGAGGTTCTAATGACCAAGTGCTAAAACAGCTATCCTAGTTATATAGCTGTATATCCATTACCTGCATAGGGATAATCATATTGTAAATTCATTGTACGAATTCCTTTGTTCTCCAGAGATGTTGTTCCCCGCTGCTGCGAGTATGTTTGGTGGGGAACATTATGTCTACAGAACAAAGAAACGTGCACATGTCATAGCATCCCTACCTTAGTTACCAAGCTTTACTTTGTAGGTCTTTCGTTGGTCTCATCATATCTGCAAATAACTGCACAAAAATATTTCAAAGAGATGAAACCGGACTACTAGTTGAATGACCGTTACGAACTGAACAAGTAATGATTCCAATGAGATAATTGCTTGTCTAGGTAATCCATTTGTCTATGAACCAAGAACGCCATCTCCAACTGTAAAGTACCATACGCTATAACCCAAAAAGACCAGGCCATGTGCTCTCGCAACAAACGGCCTACAGGGAAACCTTTGCCCCAATACCCTTACCAGTGTAATGAATCTCTTCTACCCAATTTCCCAGCCTAACTGTGACGTCTGCAACGGCATCCAATTTGAGAGAACCACCTAGAGCCTTCCTGAGCTTGTCATATCCGACATGGTCTGGCGACCATTGGACAGGTAGGCGGGGACTCTGTGAGCGTCCTGGCGGTACAGGAAAAGATTCGTCGTGGATGATCTGTCCGACTGGCTCAGTGTGGTTGTAATATGCCGTGGCGTTGATGTGTTCAATATACAGTGTGTTGTACTGCAGTGGCGAGAAAAGGCCAAAATTCGCAGTGGAAGAAAATATGTGGAAAGTGGCATCTGTTATGAAACGTTGTTTCATGTTGTCATCTTCTCCAGGTACTCCAATTCGAGGTGTTGGAATCGTAAAGTTGATGTGTGACAATGCCTCTCCAATAAGCGGCAGAGTTGGGATACTATCGCGATGGGCCTTGGCTGTCATTGTCGTGTTCTTACCAGACACATAATCTGAGAGAAGCTTGCGGCCGACATCATGGGCATGCTTTCCTCCAAATCGTACTGGGTCCCAAGTCGACTGCACCAGAATGTTCGTGTTGTTGCCCAAGCCAAAATCGATGTTTCTAGCGATGGCTTCTCCTAATATTTCGCCTTTGTGAAGGATATGAATGTTGATGTAGGGAACGACGGCGGTATACGGCGTGGGGTTTGTGATATTCACGAGGGCTTGCAAATGAACGCCTGTGTCCGAAGTATTCAAAATCTGTATCTCCCCAACTTGCGGGTTCAGCTGAGCGAACGTGTCCCCAGGAATCCCTGCGGCTAAGTTAGCTTCTGAATCGACCAAAGGTGTGTGGCAGTGATAGGAAATACTTCAGTGAATAGTGAAGATGGATCATCATCACAGGGAGTTTATGAGATTACCGAGCAAAGACAGACCATTTACTGGAACTTTGCCCTCTGCGGGCACCTTCTTGATAGTCAAGATTCCGAGGACAGTGGAAACCCTGACATCAACCAGAGCTTTAACGCCCAAAACAAGGTCCTCGTCGCCAAATAGAAGCTTCTGCATAACATCGCTGAAGACATCGCTGTCTGTAATGGTGATGGGAACATCAACAACCCTAGATGTGATCTTAAGAAGATTTTCGTCGCCATCCGTGTCCTCGATTTTGGTGGAGTTGGCCTTCTGCCAATGATCCAGGTGCAGTTCGCCCAGCTTGCGCTTTTCGTAGTACAAGTCAGCGGTAGCACGCAGACTGTCAACTTTTAAGTCAACATTCAGTTCAGGGGGAACAGCTGCGAGTACTTCCGTAGTGCCGGAGACCCGAGGCTCGCTATCCGGGCCTTTCACATCAGCGAAGGGGTCCGGTAGCTTGAAGTCAACGTCAGTCAAAGAGAAGTTGCGAATGAAGCTGTCAAACGACCGGCCAGGGAACTCGATTGGCACGGTGATGCTCTCGAGGATGTCCGACATCCATTCAGGAGTATCCGAGTCGTTCATTCTCTTTCCGCGAACATAAACCTGGGCATCCTTGCCGTGAAGATAGTGCTCCATGAAATGATCCAGGGGTGATGACTTTGAATGTCGGCAAGCCTTCGTGAGGGACTCGGGGATCTCTCTGATTATACCCTGAGCGTCTGCCTTGACATCCTTATTGGCACGAATCTTAATGACGTCCGTGGTCGCATCAGCTACGCTGATAGAGGGTAGCGAAGAGTCGCAGTTGGGGACTAGAACCTCGAACCCAAGCGGCGGGACGTTGAGGCCTATAGGGAAATCATTGCGCACGGTAATGGACACATCTGCCTCGATTGCCTTCCGCCCGCTGCCGTCCACTGGAACATCGTAAAGATTGAGTCGCTTTATCTTATACTCGGGCAAGGAAGGGATCTTGTTGGCTGCGACGAGGTGTCAGTAGCGTTCTTGAGGACGGGCGGTAGCGCAAAGTTCAATTAAAGTAGCGTCTTTTGGCCAAAATACAAGGAAGCAAAGGAACGGTAGAGAGATTGACCTTCGAAGACCAGGGTTTCTGCCACATCGTGAGTGCCCAAGGGGAAAATGCCCGATTTGAGTTGAATCTTAGTCTTGCCAACCACTTTCAGCAGATCAAGGTTGCCCTTCAGCCAGTCGTTTGCAATTTTGCGGATGTTCTCAGCGGCACCAACTTTGATCTCAGTGACAAAGTCGAGCTCAGTGTTATGCCCATTAACAATGTCTACAACCATAGGAGGGACGACTGCGGTGCCGGCAAGCGCATCGCCATAGTCGGGAAGGAAGACGTGGACGGTCATCTCATCCGTCTGAAGCTTCCGCATCACGCCGGTAACGGCCTGACCGATACGGCGAGAGTTGGCGTTCTCAACACGGGAGCTTTCGAGGCGAACGTTGGCCTGTACTCGAGCCCAGATTCCGGTAGATGTAATGTTCTCGATGGAGAGGTTGGTCGGCTCAAGAACGGCGGCGTTTTCGGCGTACTGCTGGACAGCGGGTGGTACGATGAAGCCGAGAAAGATGATCAGGATGACAAGGATGGCAAGGATTGCCATCGCGATAATGGAAGGCCATCGCCAGTGGGACTTGGCCTCGGTGGCGTCCTTGGACGTGGGCGAGGTGCCGTTACTATCGTGGGTGTCATCAACCTCGCCATGGTCGCCGTCGCGATTCTCGAGAAGCGGCGATGACTCTGTCGCTGCATCGTCGCGGCTGGATGAAATGAGAGGAGACCTCTCGTCGGAAGCCGACATGGTGTTTCGGGCTGTGATACAAGACCGCCTAGAGGGAGATGATGCGGTTCATGGACATGGCCCGAGGCTGTTGTAGTTGTATTTCAGGAAGTTCGAGTCCCTGTCGAGGAGCGATAGGTCGAAGTCGAGAATGGGTGCTTCGCAGGTTGCGTAGGGAGATGCGTAATAGCGAGATGATGGCGCGCAGGTTGTTCTGTAGGTGTCAAAGTGAAGCTGAGCTCACAGATGAGACTCGTCATCGATGGCGAAGTCACCCCAGAGTCCCGGCGTGGCAGATCGATAAGCCAAGTGGGAGGGGAGGCCTCCGATTGGATGCTGCGGGGCCGTGTCCAGGAACAGAGCCTGGATCCAACCTGGAGGGCCTGCCTAAAAAGCAGGGCATTTCACGGTGGAGCTGGCGACTGAACCTGGTGGCTGGGGTTACATCACAGTGCCCCTCAACTCCTCAAGCCTCCGCAAGCCACAGTTCGCCGTGTGAGAGCCTGGATTTTGTTGATCTCAGATTCGTCAGTATCAGCACGTGATGCTTGCGGGGTCAGCTCTCGTCATCCCAACTTTCGCACGTGCAATGTGAGTCCTTCAAAATGTGCCTCTTCTAAGGTTTCCGATTCATAAAGTGAATTATAAGCAAAACAGGCTTTGGGAGCGATAAATGGAGTGCTCTGGTGCTCGCGAGCGCCTTGTTTTTCCACATGTAGCAAGTAATACACAGACGGAAATCCGCCCAGGTTGGAAAACTTCACCGCTCAAATGCCCTGTAAGTGCCCTCCGATGTAGGGCGTTCAGTGGCGTAAACCCCTGCCCCTCTGCTATGTAGGGCGGGCGCGTTCGACCAACCAACCGCGCGATTACCAATTGGAAATTTCACTTGCTGAGACAGATGCCCTCGAATGACTCCTCTTGTCGACAATTGAATCGGTGACTGTAGCAAAACTTGGTCTTCCGCAATAACTGACCCTCACACAACCTCTCTCTCACTCCTGCCCACTCAATCAACCCACCGGCTTTCAGACTCACCCTTTGCAAGCAACCATTTGCACCTCCTCGACCTTGCAACCCTTCCCTTACCTAGGTACTTAGTGGCCTCACAAAGTAAACCGCCAACTCCAGTTCTCAACATGAAGGGTTCGGTATTCCGCGTCGCTCAAGGAGCCATCAATGGCTTCCAAAAGCGAGCACACTCGCAAGCTACATCCTCCGTCCCCCGCCATCTCATGACCATCGCCGATCTCACTCCTACCGAGTTTGCCAACCTGGTTCGCAACGCCTCCTCCCACAAGGCCGCTATCAAGGGCGGTGCTCCCCATGCCTCCCTCAACAACGGCCTTTCAGGACAGGCTGTTGCCATGATGTTCAACAAGCGAAGCACTCGAACTCGAGTATCTACAGAAGCCGCGGTTACAATGCTTGGTGGTCATCCCATGTTCTTGGGCAAGGACGACATCCAGCTAGGTGTAAGTACCTAAAGCCCCAGGACCCAATGGACCCCGACACGGCTGACTCGTTTTGATCAAGGTCAACGAATCGCTATATGATACCTCGCGCGTCATCTCGTCCATGACCTCCTGCATGGTTGCCAGAGTCGGCCCTCATTCCGACGTGGCTAACTTGGCCAAGCACTCAAGCGTTCCTGTCATCAACGCTCTCTCCGATGACTTCCATCCCCTACAGACTATCGCTGACTTCCTTACCCTCCACGAGACCTTCCCATCAGCAGCCAGTGCCCAAGGCTCCAGCCTCGGTCTCGACGGCCTCAAGGTCGCCTGGGTCGGTGATGCCAACAACGTTCTCTTCGACTTAGCCATTGGCTGCATTAAGATGGGCGTCGATATCGCTGTTGCCGCTCCCAAGGGCTACGAAATTCCTGCCTCCATGAAACAGCTCATTCTTTCAACTGCCGAGGGTGTCGTCTCCCCTGGCAAGCTGACCGAGACTACCGTCCCCGAGGAGGCCGTCAGGGACGCCAACGTCTTGGTTACCGACACCTGGATTTCCATGGGGCAAGAAACGGAGACGCAGAAGCGACTGAAGGATTTTGCCGGCTTTCAGATTACCAACGACCTCGCCAAGCGGGGAGGTGCTAAGCAGGATTGGAAATTCATGCACTGCCTCCCCCGCCACCCTGAGGAGGTTGCAGACGAAGTCTTCTACAGCCCTCGATCCCTTGTCTTCCCCGAGGCTGAGAACCGACTCTGGGCCGCTCTCTGTAAGTTCATCTTAGCTGCCCTATGTCAAGAACTCTTACTGACTCTGTGCCAGCCACTCTGGAGGGCTTTGTCGTGAACAAGGGCAAGTTCTGAGCGCTGATGGTGTAAAATCTGTGTGTTGTATGTCTACGTACGAGTTGCTGGGTCATTTGAGGAGCTGGCGTACGAACAAAAATAGTCTTTGAAATTAAATCAACTAAACCCATCCGTCTCTCGCCGTACTCCATTGGGGTCTGGTCGCCATCAAGATATCGTGACTTAGCCGGGAGGAAGCTGGCTGGCATCGACAACCTCGTCAGCCTCCTTGACGATGGATTCGTCAACATTCTCATGCAGAGGGGTTCGGGGCAGGGCCATCAGGCCGGTGCGAGCCGACTCGAGGATACCAAAAGGAGAAACGAGTTTGAGAAATGAGTCAATACGGGACTGCTTGGCGGAGCTAGATTGTCATGTCAGCGCGTGCGATAAGAGACGGCGGGTTAGCAGGGATGACATACATCTCCACGATGCAGCTGTTAGTGCTGATATCCAGGACCTTGCCGCCGAATTGGTGGGCGAAGTAGGTAATGGACTTGAGGTGCTCGTGCTTGTGTCGGAGGGCTTGACTGGTAGCAAGCTTGCTGGGGTGGAAGTCCTTGGCGACGTCGGAAAGGCTCTGGTCGATGGCCTCGTGGGCGTAGTCCACATCAGTATCGGCAGTGGTGATCTCGCGGTGGTGCGCCAGGAGCTCCTCAAAATACTCGGGGCCAAGGATGTTGATCTTGGCAAGCAGAAGCTCCCGCTGGACCAGGGCGGCGTTTGTGTAGTCGAGGACGGCCCAAACGGGGACGAGATCCTCGAGCTGCCTGCGGGCCTGCTCAACGACGCCAACCTGGCCCGTCAGGACAATGGTCATGCGCGACAGATCCTCGACCTCGGTGTTGCAGACGACGAGGGAGTCGATGTTGAAGCCGCGAGCAGCGAGAATGCCCGATACGCGGGACAGTACACCAGGCTCGTTCTGGACAAGGCAGTTGAGGATGTGGCGCTTAGGAGGGACCAAGGAGGGACTCGGGGTCTCGTAGAGAATGTTGGAGACGGCGGCCTGGGCAGACCAAGCACCAGGCAGGTCGCTCACGGGGAGAGGCGCGGAGCGGTGGCGGAGGGCCTTGTAGGCGATGGCCGACGTCGAGCTGGAGGAGCTGTATCGAACGGCGCCGGCGGAGGCGGCCCAGCGCAAGGGCGCGGTCAAGGGCCGGAGAGAGGCCATCTTGCAAGGGGATTTGGAGAACGGAGAGGTTCTCTGGCCAGACAAGATGCTTCCCAGAAGGCGGTTGATCCCGATTGAAAAGATTCAACGGATCTTGGATGGATGATGGTGTCGTGACTCAGGAAGACGGAGGGAGTCTCCGAAAAAATCAATGGGTCGCCGACAGGCCGGTGACCGGAGGGCGAAGGAGGGTCAGGACTGGGTGGGCACGGATCACCTCGATACCTGGTATCTCTGGTATCTCTTGGCCTGGTGATCTCGTCGACCTCGAATCTCCTGATTAATCCCTGGAGCTGCAAAGAGACACTTCCTCTGATATGTGGTACAAAATCTAGGTGACCTTCCCGCTCGATGAGCCTCCTCGACCAACAGAATTTCCGCCCACCACCTCTCCCGCGTGATTGTGCATTGTGAGGGCGACTGCTCCTAGCTCCCACCGATGCAGCAAACCCGTGAAATTCCCCAGATTCGCTTAAACGGTGCGAACCCATGCATGCAAGGCTGCACCACAAAAACCCAGACCGGCCAATGGCCGCCGCCGCGTTTGTTGCAGCCGCCTCGTGCCGCTAGGTAATACCAGGTGCAGCCGCATTCGGGGGCCAGTCTGTCGGTACGTACCTCCGAGACCAAAATCCCGGTTTTGCGCCGATGCGCGCTGCCCCACCGGCCCCCCCCCCCCCCCC